>CM046034.1:40858008-41025508 GCA_025215565.1 Flaveria ramosissima
GACGGCGATAAGGTGACTTAGCCACATGGCTCGCTTGCGGAATCAAGTCAATCTTAAACTTGACTTCACGCACAGGAGGTAGACCACTAAGATCATCGGGAAACACTTTCGGAAAGTCTCGTACAATTGGGACATCCTTAAGGTCTTTCCCTTTGACTTTCGTGTTGACTACATAGGCCAAGAAAGCCATGTAATTCTTACTTAGACATTTTCAGGCTTGAGTACACGACATGAGCTTGAGTCCATTGAAGTATTTTCACCAAAACTTTCAATGTATCCCCCAAAGGTAAAGGAATTCGAATGCACTTCTCGAAACAAATGATTTCCGCATGATGTTTGGCTAACCAATCCATGCCAATGATGATGTCAAAACTTTCAAGTTTCATGGGAATAAGGTCAATAAGAAAGTCATGCTCGTTCAAACTCAAGATGCAATCACGAATAATAACGTCAACGGTGATGGGTTCTCCATCGGCGACTTCAACGGTGAAAGGCTTTCTAACTTCGTATGCGGCGTAGCAAGTATGGGTTCGAATTCTAAAGAGACAAAACTCTTATCGGCTCCCGAATCAAACAGAACGTAAGCATATGATTTATTAACAAAAAACATACATGTCTACTTTTAAGGTGTTTAATGATACAGGTAAAGCAACAAAAGGCTTAGATCATAAAGGTTAAGATTATATTCGACATACCATTCACCACGTCGTTATCTTCTTGTGTTCGATTTGCGTTAATGTTGAAAGCACACCTCGAGCTTGTGGAACGTTACCCGCAAGACGAGGGCATTATGGGTGAAAATGGTCGGTTTCCCCACAATTATAGCAAGCTTGGTTGGCAACTAAAGCAGCATTGTTTGGTGCACGATGACAGGTAGCAACTAGGTGACCATATTTCCTGCACAGTGAGCAAATGCGACATGGATTATTTCCCGCATGATGATACTTGCAAATGTTACACAACAGCTGAGGGCCAGCATAGGCTCTAGTAGCAGGAGCTTGTGTAGCAGGAGAAGGTTGCCTTTAGGGTACTTTAGGTGTTGCCATGACAAAGTTTCAGGCCGTAAACTTGCGCTTCTTGTTGTTGTATGATGTTTCATTTGACCTATTTGGTTGCTTCAGGAACCACCTTTTCAGCCTTTTTAGCACCTTTAACAGACAAGGTGCCCGCTCTAATGTGGTTTCCAGTGAGTTGAGCGGTGGTAGTAATTGGCTCCTTCAGAGTTATGGGTCTACTCCCCACCACAACATCTTGAATTTGAGGCGGTACCCCCTAATAAACTTCTCAATATTGCGGGGCACAGTATCGACCATGTGAGGCAAAAGGATACTCAACTCATGGTGCCTAGTTGATTAAGCCAAATGATACCCACCATCCTGCTTAAGGACAAACTTTTGGATCGCGATGTTCTTGAACTCATCCATCCCATGTCAGTGCCAACACAACATCAGCACCTCGGTTCCTTTTCTTGTTATTCCACCACATAAGTGCCCTTTGTTGAAGCACACTAGTGGCATAACGGACTTTGAGTGCCTCGGGACACTCACTATTGATGAAGGTGTTCTCCATACTCTCAAACCACTCGAGAAGTCCATTGGCTCCTTCTTTCCCACTAAAACTGGTGGGTTTGCATGAGTTAAAGTGCTTGAACGTACATGTTTGGTTATTACTTCCTTGATTTGCACTATTCTCCCCTTGCCCATTATTGCCATTGGTGTTGTTACTAGCATTTGCCATTAAAGAGCTATTCAGTTTAGCAACCATGGTCGGGAGGACGGCAGCCATTTGTCGGGCGATCATAGCGGCCATTTTGCGGTTGGAGCTACCACGCTTTCCATGATGACGAGACATTCTGGATACAGAGTAAGTTAGACATGGAAATTTTGAGGTAAAGATAGTAAATCAAGCAATAAATTTTCAGGACTTATAAAACACACACGGAATGATTACATATGGTAACACATAGCCAATAGGAAACATTGACACGTCAAGGTAACTTAACTCCAATTTGCCTTAGGAACTTGTGTATTTTGACCATAGTTTATCACTCATCCCGGAAATCCCCAGGTAAGCATAACTAGTCCCACGGTTGATTGGGATTTATGTGAAATGCTTACCTTAGCCCGAGGGCTTTTTGTCAGGATATCCAGAATATAGGTGTCTATGAGTCATACAATTTTCCTTTAGGCTAACGGAATTAAAACCTTGATGAGATTTCATAGATTAGACATAAAGTCTAGAGATTTTAATCTTTCGATATAAACGTACGATCCCACGTGTCATCGAGAGTAAGTTTAAGAGATTTCATCGCCATGAGGATAAGGGGTTAGGGATAAGTATAAAGAGAGACTAGGCAATCAAGTTTTCTAATTAAAGAGCAATTCTAACTACAAGCATCATGTAGCACATTAAGAGGCCCTCCTAAAACAGGTAGCATTATGTAGCATGCAATAGATAGATCTACAAGATCATAAAGATTTTTCATATAAGGTTTCTACATTAACTATAGTCTAGGACACCATTTCTAATAACCTAAATCCCTATAGTTATGGGCTCTGATACCAATCTGTCACACCCCTAACCTTAACGGCGGAAACATTGAGATGTGAGGGTTAAGATTGTTCGAAGCCACATAACACTACTACCGTTAAATGTAAATATGATTAAACATAAGTTTTAAAGAAACATTACAACCAAAAAGTCTCAAGCAATAAACAAAAACAAAATAAGTTCAACAAACTTCAAAATTTAAAGTAAGTCTTTTATTTTCTAGGTCCAACCCTAGTTGTGTCCAAACTTTAAAATTAATCATCAAATTTGAGCATTTTTGAAACATGTTAAAAATAAAGTCAACAATTGAATGTTGGTGAGTTTCCATGGGTTATACATACATATATCAAATTAAGAGAACAATTCATGTCATAGGTTACGAATAATGCAAGAATATAGATAGCATAATGATACAATAAAATCTTGACAAAGATGGCCACAATAAGTTATAACGATTAGCTAAGTGTACTTGGTTCCCATGATGAACAAAGAATACGTCCTCAGGAGCCGGCAATAACCTCGGCTTTAGCACCAAATAGGCTTGTCAAGCCCATAGATCTATGACGTCACTAAGGCTAGCAATAGTTAATGATTATTTGCACAAAATGTCCATCATAAAAGCTCACAATATTTCAGATAACCATGACAAGTTTAAATACGAATTGCTAGTGTATTTATAAATATCAAGGTGTGAAATAAAGTAAAAGGGGCATGAAAACTCACTTGATAGATAAGATGAACTTAAGAAAAAATAATAAGATTTTAAGTTTTGCTCCAACGATTCCTTTACAGAATACCTAAACGTACAAGTTCCAAGATTAAGAATTTGATTAACGACCACATGTGAACTAGGATTCATTTGGAATTTTGGTGTTTGATAGAGGAATAAAATAAGAGATTCACTTTTATCTTGATTTAATGAAAAATGGAAGAACCCGTTTAAATAATTAGTATAGAGAATAAATTAGATCATTTATTAAGAAAGTATATAAGTTTTTAATTTTGAAAATTTTCAGATAAGAATTTGGTAATTTTTAAAATGATTTTAGTTATCAAAAATGAATTTTATAATATTTATAAATTTTCTATAATTTTGAATCCCTTTTAAAAAAAATTATTGAGGGTGCCCGGGTTCGAACCCGGGACCTCTACTGTATAAAGAGGCGCACTTAACCGGTAGGCTGGGCATCTATGCCTGGTAAGGTGATGGTCTTTAATTCCTAAAATTAACAAATGTTGAAACCCCAAATTGCCAAGAACCCTAGTTTCAACATCGATCAAATTAAAGTATCATTCGATTTGTTGTGTGTGAAGAATCATGAGACTTTTGTTCCCCATGTAAAAACGAGTATGTGGGTGTGTTCAACTTATCCGGTTATGAACAAATCGATGTGAATTGAGTTCAGTAAAGTTTCGGTTCGCACACGATGATCCGAGGTGTCTGACATCAACGTTGGAGTGATTTATTCGTACAATTGAAGCTACAGAGGGTTGAAAGGCATCAAATGGAATAATTCCCCTCTGTTAAATAGCTTCAATTTGGTGAGGTTCAACATAAATGGTTTCGATTTGAACTCGATCATAAATGGGTTCAATTCGGTGATTAATTCATCGTTACATCTGGAATTGGAGTCATTGACGAAATAGAAACGCTTAGACGGACGTTTAAGTTTGACTAAAGGTACAGTTAATAAGATTAAAGTATAGAAACGGTTTGATTTGTTGAGGTTTGGTTACGTGACTCGAAGGTTCCCACAACCGTGGTTAATTTCAAATTAACACACATCGTGTTCGAAATGGGTCATGCGAAGTGATTACGGTTGAATGGATCAAGAATTGAAGCGGTTCCGGTGGTTTTGGGCTTCACCGGCGCCGCGCCGGGGCTTTTCCGGCCGGACGCCGGGAAATTGGGGGAAATTTGGATTGGTTTTTAAGGTTACACATTTGGTCCCTGCAGTTTAAATTTATCATTTTATGTTAAAACTTCCATCTCAAGTTTTTAAATTAACATAATACCCCCCTTAACTTATTAAAATCCAAAGTTTTTAAACATTTTTAATTTATTGACTTATTTAACTTTTATAAATTATTTGTATTATTATCATTCATGTTAAATACATAACTAATAATCAAAGTTAATGAATTTTTTAGTATCATTATTATTATTATTATTATTATTATATTTATAGTATTATTATTATTATTATTATTATTATATTATTATTATATTATTATTATTCTTATTATTATTATTATTATTATATTATGATTATTATGATTATTATTATTATTATTATTATTATTATTATTATTTTATTACTTTAATAAATTATGTTATTAACTTTTAATCAACGAATTTAAGAGAAAACAACCATATATAAACCCTCATAATTTCATTATGACAGAAAAGACCCTTACAAGAGCATAACGAAGCTAACATTTAGTTAACAAAAACCCGAAAGGTTACATCATGAGATCTGGAGGGTGATGCTTTGGCTTCTTCTTGCATACACTCTTCATAGCCATTATTTTCTTCCTCTTTGGAGTCTTTAACTGAGAGGGCTGGTCTTGAGTATCAGGTTGTGTTGGACCAAAAGAACCAATGAGCCGGATCAGAAAAACCTTTAAGTCCCACAGACGTCACAACAACTACTGAAGTCCACAACAGCTGAAGAGAACACCTGAAGACAAAGTCTGAACACAAGTGCTGAAGACAAAGTCTGAAGACAAGTGCTGAAGAAAAAGTCTGAAGACAAGTGCTGAAGACAAAGTCTGAAGACACAAGTGCTGAAGACAAAGTCTGAACACAAGTGCTGAAGACAAAGTCTGAAGACACAAGTGCTGAAGACAAAAGTCTGAAGACAAGTACTGAAGACAAAGTCTGAAGACAAGTGCTGAAGACAAAGTCTGAAGACACAAGTGCTGAAGACCAAATATCAGATGTTGTCATAACAGCTGAAGAGGACTTCTTCAGTAGTTGTGACGGTTTACTTTTCAGTAGTTTTATGTTTTATCTTTTCAGTAGTTTTGTAAAACGACTGAAGAGTTTGTTCTTCAGTCGTTGTAGTTTCAGTAGTTCTTATCAGTAGTTTTATGTTTTATACTTAGCACTCTGATATGTTCTCAGTAGTTGTGAACATTTCAGTAGTTTGTTAAGTGTTAGTTATTTTTGTAATAGATCTGCCAGTTGTCACAATCTCGTGATAACAGCAGTGATTGCACTCTATATAAGAAGTGTCAACCTTATTGTAATGTGTGAATGATTGAGCAATAATATTTTATATTATTGAAACATTCCTTATCACAGAAATATATTCTCTCGTATTTGTTTACAAATATCAAACTCTTGCTATAAATTGTCTAATTCTTGATCTTATTCCGCTGCATTACTCTCTAATACATTAAACTTGTGATCGCTGATCCTGTCAAATGGTATCAGAGCAGGTTAATCATTGATTGATCTAATAATGATCATTGAAACTGCTCTTCAAGATCCAAGTTTGATTGAATTAGCATTTTGCAAGAAACGGTTATAGAGATTGATTTTTCTGTGTTTTTAATCATTCATCCTGAGACTTATTCTTGGTTTTCATTGAGTTTGTTGTGGTCTGTCTAAAATCTTTTAAAAGCTTGAATAAAATTGTTTTTGGACCCAAAATGACTACTCCTTCCAATGATCCTTACAATACTGGTTCCTCAACCAAGCCTCCAATGCTAATTAGGAATGAGTAACATATGGCAACGACGTATGCTCCATCACCTGTCTGTTAACAGCTCAGGTTGTTGGACATCAGTGGTACATGGTCCACACAAGCCTATGGTGAATAACCCGGAAACCAATCAAATGGTTCCGAAGAGGAAGGATCAATACTCAGATGAGGATAAGAAATTGTTTGAGATTGATGCAAAAGCCCATGGAATTCTGGCCATGGCACTACCCAATGAAATCTATTCTGGGCTGATGCATTATGAATCTGCCCATGACCTCTTGATTGAAAGAACAATTTGGAGGAACAGATGAGGTCTTGGCAAATAATAAAGAGATCCTTGCCCAACAATATGAGACATTCTCTCATAGGAAGGGTGAGACACTGACTCAACAGTTTGAGCGGTTCTCTTGTTTGATCTCTGAATTAAAATGGTCAAACATGAGTACACCAATATCCAGATGAATAACAGATTTCTCAGATCACTGCCTGAGAGATGGGACACATATACTATTGTCCTACGCTCCAGTGCAAATTTGGACAAACTATCTCTCACCCAACTCCATGGGAAATTGCTCACATTTGAGAGAGAGATAGAACAAAAAGAAAACTGTCTTCATCTGGTAAGCTCTCTGAAGACTTTCTACCAGGCAACACTGCTCTGGTTAGTCATGAGTCAGAATATGCTTCATCTGAATGCCAGTATGATGAGCATATTGATTTCTCTTCAACATTTCTGATTCAGCATTTTGTGAGTGTTGATAGTCAGTTTACTGGGTGTTATAATGACAATCTATGTTCATCAGGATGATCTCAAGGGGATTGTGATGATGACTTAGAAGAGATGGATATTTAAGCCAAATGGCCTTGATAAAATATCAGATCTCAGAAGTTCTGTTAGGACCTGGTATTTGAACGAAATACCTAGTGATTAGCGTGTTAAACCAACTCAAATAGTGCGGAATCCTATTTGATTGGCGATCCAATCAGTGAGAACACACGATGAATCAATCAAGAATTGAAACCAACGTCAGAAATCGATTAGCAATCGATCTGATGTGTTCTGTGAACTTGGAGAACGATTTGGGAGGCTTCTGGACGGCTAGGGTACGTCTGGAATCGTAATGGGATGAATGCTTTCGTTTTTCCACGAATTGGGTCTATTTATAGGTTAGTATTGTTCAATCGTGCGACTGGGCCATAAGTATGGTTCAGTCGTGCGATTGAACCATGCGGTTGATTCATCCGCACGACTGAGTGTTCAGTCGTGCGATTGAGTCAATCTTATGTGTCAATCATACGACTGATCCAGTCTCCTGGTTCAGTTGTGCGATTGAGTCAATCGTATGAAGTTATTCATGCGTGTGGTCCATTCGCATGGGCCATTCGCATGAGAACTTCATTAAGTTAAGTTTGAATGTTTTAATTAATATAACATAATGTGCAATCATTCAAACAATCATAAACCCAATCAATTCAATCACGACTCATTAATGAAATATTAAACATCACAAGTAACAACCAATTCATATCATTTCATTAATCGATACTATTACATCATAATCAGACAGACAAGATTTATTACATTACAACTCATGATCTAGGGACATACATGCATCAACAAACTCCCCCTTGGACCTAGATCTATCTAATCTCTTGTCTTCTGCATCACCTCCTTATACTTCTTGTACTTCTCCTCTTTAGTGACTCCTGCGTGAATCTCAAACGCAAAGCAAAGTCGTATAACGTTTTGGAACTGGAGGGCTTGTACAATGTCTTGTGTGTCATAGAACAGTGGCCACTTGTATAATGTGTAGACATCATTAGCAGACAAGTTGGTTAGCCACATCGGGTCGAATACCCTGATAGTATCCATTTGGCCCTCTTTATTCAGAACTATGACAGCTTCAGCAGTTCTCCAATCATAGTACCACCATTTGAAGTGTGGAGTGAAGTCCTGTGGCATTTCCCTGAGAGGGATTCTCGACATAGTGCGCGGAGGACTCCACTTCAACACAATCTTGGGCTTGCCAGTAATGGCATCAACCTCAGACCTTCTTATGTACCGCGTAGGCTGTTGTGGTCTGAAGTTAACCCATCTGGTGTGGTACTCCTTCTTCAGGGCAGCCTCGAACCAGCCTGACATCTTTCTTGGGTCAGCATACAGCAGCTTTAGCTTAGCCAGCTGGTTGAGCTCAAAACCAGGTAGAGTCTTCAGATCATGTGGGAACCTGAAGTACTCTATGCCCTGCTCCCTCTTAACTGCATACGCGTTAAGGTCATCAAAATAAGCCCATGCGATAATCCTGCCTGACACCTTATGGTGTTTCTTGACTCTGTAGAGCTTGGTGTAGGCATCTTTCTTTGGTGCAGCACGCTGGGCTCTTACTTCTTCAAAACAGGCAGCCCACTCAGCCTTGCGAATATCTACGTCATCATTGGAGGCTTGGGCTGTTCCTTCAGTCTTTTCGGTTTCCTGCTCCATCTTGTCTAGTACCTCAAACGTATCACTGACTAGGGACTCACCCAGATTGGGGACCACATTACCCTCGGTGTCAGCATACTGAGGGTACTCTTCTGCAGTAATATCTTCAACCTCAACTTCATCAACGTCATTTAGTTCTTCATCACTGGTTGAATCAACTGTTGGAGCATCCTTGACTATTTCATCAGGATTGAGTCTGAACATCTCTGCCAGTTGCTCATCAGATAGGTCATGAATTATTTCCCTTCTTCAGGGGTATAACTCACAGACCTTCTTACAATCCCTTGCAGATCAAGAATCATGGTTAATTGAGTCTTGACCATTTGAAGGGGAGCAAAGTCAAACTCATCCCTTTGAAAGTTTGGATCTGTTTGATATAAACATTCAACACATAAACCATTAGTAAGTAATCAAACAGAATTATATTAACTTAATATATAAACATTCAACACACTTGTTTTTCATTACATGATTCAAATACAAAATAAATAAATACATAAGACATCTAATCTGTACTTTTGTCTTGAATCATGGGCGTGTCGCTCGGAGGAGCAGAAGTGGTAGATGACTGGTCCTGTCGATGCTTAGATCTTCGTTCTTGACCAGAAGCAGAGGCCGATGCAGCCGCATCCCCTCCTTCTGCTTCGTCATCATCATCTCTACCTTCTGTCCTGTCTTCCTCAGTCTCTTCCTCATCATCATCATCTTCCTCATCATCATCATCATCTTCATCATCACCATCTCCATCATCCCCGTCACCCTCCTTTAGCTTCAAGGGCTCATCCTTCGACCCCTTTAACCTCAGCATAATCGTCTTGTTGGTCGTCTCCAACTCCTCTATACGTTTGACGGACTGGGCCTGCTGGTCCTGGAGTTGGGACACCTCGACTCTCTGAGCATCGATTAGCTGGTTCTGCTGGTCTATCACCCGAGCCTGCTCTGCCATCTGCTGAGACTGGGCAGCAGTCAGGTCGGTCAGCTGGCGGATCTGCGCCGCCTTCTCCTCATCTGCAGCGAGCAGGCGCATCACCATACGGTTAAGCGCTGAGAGCTGCTCCTCTACCCCGATGTGAGGTAGAGTAGATCCATAAACATGTGGTGGTTGGGCTGAGGGTCCAGCATGATGTGAGGTGGTGGTGGCAGTGGCAGTGGTGAATATGGGTCGGTAGGCTGGTGCTGGTGATGTAGGTGTGAATGGTCTGGTGGTGGATGGGAAGGATACAGTGGTGGTAGGTAAGGTGGTGGCTGTGGTAGTGGGAGTAGTGGATGTGGTGGCTGTGGTGATGGGTGGTATGTCAGTGGTGGTGGTAGTGGTGGCTGTGGTGGTGGAAGTAGTGGCAGTAGTGGTAACGAAGGTCAGGCGACGCTTCTTCTTCTTCAATCCATGGGGTTGAGCCATCCGCTTCCTCCTAGTCCCGGTGGAAGTGGATGCTCCCCCTGCAGCTCTGCCCACTGACCCCGGAACATAGTTCGGGTCAGTTTCTCTCTCTGAGGAGTCCCGAGGGTGTTCACCAACCACCCTAAGCCCGTGGTCTGTGGGAACAACTTTGCTTCCCACAGTCCTAGTGAGGGGCTCCTCATCTGACTCCTCCTCCTCTTGATCACCAGCTACAAACTCCTGATGGAAACCGGCCATCTCAGCGACCTCTCCGGCAGTGGCAGACCCTGGGGGAATAACGTCTGAATCAGTGCCTCTAGGTGGAGCAGGCATATCATCCCCGGCGTCGCCGCTATCATCATCATCTGAGTCAGTCTCTGGTATAGCAATATGCTCGACATCTGAATCACTGTCATCGTGGCGCCACTTTCTCTTGGCTGGCGCCACATAGTCAGCACGGGCCAGATGCCCAAACAACCTCCTGACAGGGGGTTTCACCTGCTTCCCCCTGTATACCTTCATCCGGCCTAGCGTAGTGTCATCCATGACCTCTAGCACTACAGCATCCTCCTTCTCCTTTGGCAGGGAGGGAAGCTTCTGATCAATAATCATCTGTATAAACCTCGGATACATACAAAGCCTTCCTTCCCTTTCCCCTCAATGTTCTCCACCAGGTAGGTGAAGATCATTTTGGAGAAGCTGAACGGGTGGTTCAGCACCAACGCAGCATAAGCGTTCTGGATCTGATCTAACAACTCATCAAATCCTCCCTTCCTCGACGCTATGCACTTCAGCAGAACATGCGCAAGATACTTGAACTGGGGACAGAGGTTACTCTTGTTGAGTACCCCAGCATTGATGTCCCCAGAGTACTTGGCTCTCATAAAACATCCTCTGACAGTGAGGGGGTGTAGACGAGTAGGACAATCAGCATCATCCCCTAACTGTAGAACAATCCTCAAATCCTCCTCTGATACGGTAATAGCCTCACCAAAGATCGTACTCCTGATGCAATGAGGCTCAGAGGATCTATCAACAGTCGCGCCTTCCCAGAAGGCCTGCTGCACTGATCTATACGGCGTGCATGGTGTAGAGATAGCATGAGCGATCCTGGATCTCAACAGAAATGTAATGATGCCTGCGAAGTCAGCTGCGTTCCTGGATGTCAAATCCAGATGAGCACATATGTTATGCTTGGTGCTCATGTTCCATCGACTCGCCATCTGTAACACATAACAATATAAACATTAGTTCCACTGGCTACAAGTATAATGAAACACTTAAACTTTGAGTAGAATGTCTTTGTCATACGATTGAGGTTGTGCGACTGAAGACAGTCGTGCGACTGAACAGTGCGATTGAGGTTCAGACGTGCGAATGACCTCATGCGTACGACTGAGTGTGCGACTGGACTCATGCGCATGTACTCTTATGCGGTTACACCAGTCGTGCGACTGAGTCTCATTCGCATGGTTCAGTCGTGCGGTTAAGTAAATCGCCCCCTTCAGTCGTGCGACTGAAGTTCATCCGCCTGTCCAATCGTATGACATCCTGTCCGTTCAATTCAAATTAACTTTTTCACCAATTTTGAGTTTTAGACTTCGTGTTTTAGTTCATTAGACTCGCAACCCATTCGTGTAACACCTAACATCTTTAATTTCATTAATTTGAGTCATTTAGTTAGGTTATTTTGTCACACAGGGCACAGTTTTCTAACGGGTCTGATTATCCAGATTCAGAGTCAAATTGAACGATTTGTTGATGTTTCTTTGTCGCAAATTACCTGTAGAATCGAAGTAAATGATCAGTATGCAAGAAACGAAGGTTTTATGGAAATCAAACGAAATTTGGGCAGAGTGACTTTAGTCGTGCGATTTAGGGTTTCTTTGAGGGTGATGAGTCTCTGCGACCGACTCCTCCTCTATTTATACTAACCCTAATCCAATCGTGCGACTGAGTTCATACGCACCTTTCAGTCGTGCGAGTGGGACTCAGTCGTGCGATTGGGTCAGTCGCCCTTCTCCAGTCGTCCGACTGGATTTCAGTCGTGCGACTGACTCACTCGTTCGCACTTAAGCCTCCGACTGGACTAATCGTATGGGCCATTCGGTTTGATGGTCCATACTCATAGTTCATTCGTGCGAATGGACTCCATTCGTATGGTTAGTCCATACGTATGGTCCATTCGTGCGAATGGGTCATACTTAGTTAATTTTCTGCCATTTTGACCAATTTACATTTAAAACCCTTTTAACTTTATGAAATTAACATTATGAACCTTTGATCATCTTAGACATGATCATCTTATCTGGAAAACATTTTGATCACCTCAGACGTGACCATTTTTATCTTGAAAACATTTTGATCACCTCAGACGTGATCCTTTTAAAACACTTTGTCACCTCAGACGTGACTATTTTAACCTTTCAAAGCACATATGGTCATCTCAGACATGACCCTTTTAGTGAGTTGATTCCTTCTGATTTTCCTGATGTAGCCCGACACACGACTAAAATTAAAATTAAAACACCTAACTAATTTAAGACTTTAAACTAATTACATAAACAGACATATTTTTGGCTTTTTGTGAGAGATAAATCCAGAGATTGATATCTACGGGATTTGGTTCGGGAGTAGATAGCTTCAACTTAGATTGATCATATCTGGACCAATTCAATTTTAGAATCATACAGGCAAGTCAAATCATTTGGACTAGTTATTAAACCTTTTGATGCTCAAATTCTCGGTGTTCATCCAGAGTCGTTAGCAACTTAAGGAAATCATACTGAAGCTCTTAGATTTTCACATTGATTTGAACCTTTGAGAATGTAGCCACAATGATTGTCAGTATGTTTGTCCACTTAAATCCATACACAGACTTTTGACATAGACTGGTGACTTATTTAGGTTTAATTATTTCAACTAACATTTGTGGATCCCACACTTATATGGTAATCAACATTCCTCAGGAGCTTTTGAGCGGTCTACGGGTATTATTACAAGAAGAGACTATTCTTAGAGCTTTCAAAGAGAAGCCTGTCCTCAGGTCAGTGCCATCGCACAGCAGAGAGGCGGCAAACAACAATGAATTCTAGAATATCTAGGTTATGCTTATCCTCAGGTCAGTGCCATCGCACAGCAGAGAGGCACACAACCTATCTCCTTGTTAGAGCAGCTTATTTTATTTTACACAAAATGCACCAACAACATAAGTCATTAGCTTTATTGCATTTGTCTTTCATTTTTTTCTTGCTTTGCTCTAATTATGGTCATCCGCACACATTTGTGGCGTTTAATTGCTCATTACCCCTTATTGGAATATTGTTGATTGTGTTAACCAGTGATAAGATGGAAGCCCACAGTCAGTTGAACAACTTAGTTTGATCTTGAGATCACCAATCAGGTCTAATTGTCTATTGTGTTGAATCTACCAACATATCATTTGTGGTCTAGCAGCCTCTAAGTCTACTTTCTTTGTGTCACCTTAGGAGTTGCCAGTTTTCTATCATCTTTCCTTTTTATATTGCTCAGACTACACAGACTTATACTTTGAACTTTTGCATCTTGTCAAAACTTAAATTTTTAAAGTCCCTCTTGATTTGTTCCTGTGTACTATCATTTTCCAAAGGTATTGAATCGGTATCACAGACACAATCTACCTTATTTCAGCTAGTTACTCCTTCTCCCTCTTTTTTTATTTTTTTTTTTTTTTTTATTTATTTTTTTTAATGTTAATTTGCTGACATATTCTCCCCCTAAAATACTAAAATCATTTCTGGTTTAATTATTTTAGGATTTTCATAAACAGCAAAATAACATGAGTTTAAATAAAATAAAATAAAATAGACAAATAAAATAAAATAAAATAAACTTTAACTAAACTACATCGGACTACACATTATCATCATCAGGAATTACCTCACTTTTCTTTTTAACGCCGTTGACCTCTAGCAAATATTGAAAACGTGGTTTATCAAAGGCTTTAGTATAGAGGTCAGCGCGTTGAAAATCAGTATTAATTTTAACCACATCAATTAAGTTCTTTTCAAAGCAATCTCTTATGAAATGGTATTTAATACCGATGTGTTTGGTCTTAGGATGTTGAACCGGATTTTTAGTTACTGCAATTGCAGCAGAGTTATCAACAAAAATAGGAGTAGATGAGAATTTTAAACCGTAATCCCGCATTTGCTGTTGAATCCAGATGATTTGTGAACAGCAACTTGCAGCAGCAACATATTCGGCTTCACAGGTTGACAATGCAACCGATGTCTGCTTCTTACACTGCCAGGTAACTAATCTTCTCCCAAAGAATTGACACCCTGCTGATGTAGACTTGTAGTTCATCTTGCAGCCCCCGTAATCCGAGTCACTATACGCGGTAAGCTCAAAGTCATCATCATGAGGATACCACAATCCAAGTGTGGGTGTACCCTTCAGATAACGAAAAATCCTCTTGACCCCGATCAGATGGTTGACCTTTGGTTTAGCCTGATATCTAGAACATAGACATGTAGCATACATAATATCAGGTCTTGAGGCAGTGAGATACATGAGGGATCCAATCATTCCTCGGTACATAGTGGCATCTACTAGATCTCCATTCTCATCAGGTGCTATATCATGATTGTAGCAAGTGGAGTCCCAGCAGCAGAAGCATTCTCCATGTCAAAGCGACTGAGAATGTCTCCTACATACTTGGTCTGATGTAGAAAGATTCCATTAGGTGTTTGATCCACCTGTAACCCGAGAAAGAACTTCATCTCCCCCATAGCACTCATCTCAAACTCTTTCTTCATCACTGCTTCAAACTCTTTGCATAACTCTTCGTTCTTTGACCCGAAGATTATGTCATCAACATATATCTGTACAAGCAGTAGGTCGCCATCCTTTTCTTTAATAAACAGTGTACAGTCAATGACTCCCCTGCGAAAGCCATGTTTCACAGATGAGTCGAGAGTTTCTCATACCAAGCTCGAGGAGCTTGATGAAGCCCATATAAAGCTTTGTCGAGCTTGTAAACTCTATCCCGATGATAAGGATCTTCAAATCCCTCGGGTTGACTTACATAGACTGTTTCCCTGATTTCCCCATGAAGGAATGCACTCTTCACATCTAATTGGTAGACTTTAATCTTCATGTACGAGGCATAGGCAAGGAAGATACGAATAGCTTCCATCCTTGCCACGGGTGCAAACACCTCATTATAGTCAATCCCCTCGACTTGGCGAAAACCTTGAACCACCAGTCGAGCTTTGTTCCTGATAATGACTCCTTGGTCATCCTTCTTGCATTTTAGTACCCATTTGGTGCCAATGACTTTAGCACCTTTAGGTCTATCAACCAGAGTCCATACACCTAACTTCTTAAACTGCAGAAGTTCTTCTTGCATGGCACTCACCCACGCCTCATCATTTAGTGCTTCACTGACATATTTTGGCTCAACCTGCGAGACAAAACATCGATAACACCATCATGAATGTAACCTTTCTCCATAACCGAGGCGTAATCAGCTGAGTATAGCTGATTTCGGGTTTGTACTCCTGATCTGACATCCCCAATAACATTGTCAAGGGGATGATAGACGTTTAGTCGTGATCCTGGAGTAGTAGGAACAGCCACCTCAGAACCGAGATTATGAACATTTTGTTCTGCATCTGAGGTAGTTGGAGTTTGAGGTTCCGAAGTCGAAGGAGCATCACTCGTAGATGCTTGTGGACTTTTAGGAACTGGAACCTGTTCCTCCTGACTGTTTTGGTCATCTGCTTCAGTTTCATCTTCAGAGGAGGAGTCACTGTCATCGACTACTCCCCCTGACTGAGTAGATGATTCTCCCTGTGTGCTAGATGGTGTATTCAGAATGTCATACATCATCCTAGTAGCTAACTCATCATCCGAGGGAGAGAGAGGAATGTTGAAGGACTTGAAGAATCCATCATAATCGAAGAAGTATGCAGGTCCTTTGCCTGTAGGTGGCGTGGTATATCTCTGAACGTCGACATTACACCACACTTCTACAAGACCCGTTGAATTATTGTAAACTCGCTTGTTCGGTAGTTGTATCCTAGAAAAATTCCTTCATCTGCCTTCTCCCTGAATTTTCCTTCTTGTGTCTTCTTCAGAAGTGTACACGGCGCGCCAAAAGGTTCAAGATACTCCAAATTTGGTTTGCGTCTTTGTAGTAGCTCATAACATGTCTTTCCGTGGCGCTTGACTATTAGGACTCGATTCAGTGTATAACATGCGTTTGCCACTGCCTCATTCCAGAATTGAATAGGCAGTTTCGAGTCAGCCAGCATAGTCCGTGCAGTCTCTATCAAGCTTCGGTTCTTTCTCTCAGCAACACCATTCATCTGAGCGTGTAGGCAGAAGTGAATTGATGAACAATTCCCTTTTCCTTGCAGTATGCCTCCATCCATTGATTCTTGAATTCTGTCCCGTTTTCTGAGCGTACTTGTCTAACTTTTAGCTTGTAGAGAGATTCCAGTGTGGTTACTAATTCCTTGAATGACTCAAATGTTTCTGATTTGGATTTCAGAAACATTACCCAAGTGAACCTTGAGTAGTCATCAGTGACCACAAAACAGTACAAATCGCCTGCAATGCTCCTTGTACTGACTGGACCAAACAGATCCATGTGAAGAAGTTCAAGAGGAAGTTCTATTGAATGAACTTTCTTTTCCTTATGAGACTTCTTTGTCTGTTTGCCTTTCTTGCAAGCTACACAAAAGTCAGGAAGTTGGAAGTTCTTGACATTTACTCCTCTTACTAAATCCTTCTGAATCAAATGATTCATCTTCCTTTGACTAATGTGTCCCATTCTCCTATGCCAGGAGATTGAGTCCTTCTCAGTAGCTTTAGATAGAAAGCACTGAACCTCATGATCCGTTGTAGCAGCCGTTGACAGATTCAAGACATAAAGGTCTTTGTATCTTGAAGCAGTCATCAGAACTTGGTCCTCCGGGATCATGTAGTCTTTCTTCAGCACGTAACACTTCTTGTTGTCGAAGATGACTTTAAATCCTTTATCGCAGATTTGGGAAACAGAAAGTAAGTTATTCTGAAGTTGTTGAACGTAGTTCACCTTATCAAACTTAACTTTCTGATTTCCCACTTCTCCCTGTGCTGTAATGTATCCTCCCTTGTTTCCTGCAAAGGAAACATGCCCTCCTTTTATTTGTTTGACGTTTGATAAAAGGGCTCTATTTCCTGTCATGTGCCTGGATGCTCCGCTGTCTATAATCCACATGTTAGTCTCAGCGCTATATCGAACACCCTGCACATACAAAGTAAATGTATTAGTTTAGGTTAGGAACCCAAGCCTTTACTGTCTTGGGTTTCCCAGAGGCATCACACATCATAAACTCTACCCATTGACCCTTAGAGGGTGAGGGTAGCTCAGATTCCTTCTTGTCATCAGTATCAGACACGCAGGTTGATTTCTCTTTCCATAAGCCAGATTTGTGCAATGCCTGTTTATGATAAACAGTCGTCTGGCTTACAGGTTGGACTTTAGGTTCACTAGATCTTCTAGGTGGAGTTAGAGAACTCCTCTTAGAAGACCTAGGTCTAGAGTCCTGAAGATCTATCTTCTTCCTAGGTGTCTGATAGAAAGAACAATAGGAAGCAATGTGTCCATATTCTCCACAGTTGTAGCATGACCTACTATCAACTTTATAAGTAGACTTTCTTTGTGGAGAAGTGCGTGACACTCTAGTAACATCAATCATGTTGATACATGTATGTCCCTAGATCATGATTTGTAATGTAATGAACTTGTCTGTCTGATTTTGATGTAATTGTAATTGATTAATGAAATGATATGAATTGGTTGTTACTTGTAATGTTTAATATTTCATTAATGAGTTGTGATTGAATTGATTGGGTTTATGAATGTTTGAATGAGTGCACATTAAGTTATATTAAATAGAACATTCAAACTTAACTTAATGAAGTTCTCATGCGGATGGCCCATGCGAATGGACCATACGCATGAATAACTTCATACGATTGACTCAATCGCACGACTGAACCAGGAGACTGGATCAGTCGTATGATTGACACATAAGATTGACTCAATCGCACGACTGAACACTCAGTCGTGCGGATGAATCAACCGCATGGTTCAATCGCACGACTGAACCATACTTATGGCCCAGTCGCACGATTGACCTATACTAACCTATAAATAGACCCAATTCGTGGGAAAACGTAAGCATTCATCCCATTACGACTCCAGACGTACCCTAGCCGTCCAGAAGCCTCCCAAATCGTTCTCCAAGTTCATAGAACACATCAGATCGGTTTCTAATCGATTTCTGACGTTGAAATCAATTCTTGATTGATTCATCGTGTGTTCTCACTGATTGGATCGCCAATCAAATAGGATTCCGCACTATTTGAGTTGGTTTAACACGCAATCACTCGGTATTTCGTTCAAATACCAGGTCCTAACAAGTGGTATCAGAGCTTTGGCTCTTGATTTCGTGTTGATTCAATCAAGATTGCATAAAAGTTTGTGTTTTTGCACGAAAAACGCAATCTTTTGCATCAAAAGTGATCTTGGACGTTCCCTGCTCATTGAAGTTCAGTTTCTACGGACTTAGACGATTTGGACTTGCAAAATTTCGAATTTTTACGGCTGAAACCCGTCAAACCTAGAAATTTTCGCAAAACAGCAGCTTCAGTCGCACGAGTGACCCATTCGCACGACTAGACTCATTCGCATCGTTCATTCGCACGACTGGACCTAGTCGCACCTTCATTCGGACGACTGAACCCTTTCGTTCGCATAGCTCACACGAACCAGATTCATTCGCACGACTGAACCAATCGCCCTGTTCAGTCGCACGGTTGAACCAATCGCAGAGTTCATTCGCACGAGAGGACCATTCGCATTCTTCAGTCGCACCAGTTAAAGTTGATTTGATTAGACTCTAAGTTTAGTAACCATGGAAGATCAGATGTCAGCCTTTACTGCGGGGAAGGACTCAAGAATACAGAACCTGCTGCTGCTTGAGAGTGAGGTGGGTATTCACAATAAACCACCAAAGCTCTTGACGTTAGATGAGTTTCCTCACTGGAAACAACGTTTTGAGATCTACCTCAATGGAGTAGATCCTAATCTGTGGGAAGCTATCGAAGTTGGATATAGTACACCGGTGGGAGCAGATGGAGTGAAATTAACGTTAAGTGGGATGACCGACGCACAGAAAGTAAATATAATGCTGAGAAAAGAGTTTATGCGATGATAACTCAGTCTATCCCCAAAGATATATTCCACCAGTACTCAGAGAACAAGCAGTCCAAGAAACTGTGGGATGAGCTAGAGAAAAGGTATGATGGGAATGCATCGTTAAAGGCAATCAAAGCAAAGGAGTTAAAGAAGGAGTTCGATAACTTCTCGTCAATTGGTAACGAGGGTTTAGATGAAGTCATAGACAGATTCTACCACTTGATGAGCGAGTTGCATACACATGGAGTGGAGACAACTATGGAAGAAAAAGTAAGCAACTTCGCAGATGGATTGCCTGATAAGTGGGCCTCATTCGTGTCTAATCTTAGACAGAATGGTATACTTATAAAGCTGGATATAAATGACTTTATTCTTAGACTGCGTGAAGAAGCACTAAGGATGAAGTATAGAGCACAGAAGTCATCATATACACAAAACCCAGCTTTATACAATGCCACGCCTCAAGCTAAGACTTCTGGAGCACCTCTCCAGACAGCATTTGTGTCCAGCTCGTCAGGTCCTTCACATGCTTCCACTTCTGGATCAGACACGTCAGGGTCGTCATGTACCCATTATATTGGATCAGAAGCAAGTGCTACTAAATTGAAGACCGAGAATCTCGGGAATGTGACTGTAGAAGTAGCACGAGAGCATATGGATCTTCTCGCCGCAGTAGTTCACTCATATGATGGACTTGTAGCTGGGAAGATTGGAAACTGTCATTTGGCTGATGAAGACTACGAGCAGGTAGATGAAATGGAGCTGGAAAGGATGGATATAATGTGGGCCTTAGCTAGCGCTGTCCGAAGGGCGAAGAAGTTTGTTAAGAAGACTGGACAGAATTTGATAGCTACTAAGGACACCACATTTGGTTTTGACAAGAGCAAGGTGACTTGCTTCAACTGTGGAGAGAAAGGGCACTTCAAGAGGGAATGTGTCAAACCAAAGAAGACGGGTAATGGGAACCCGTTCTCATCCTTTACTCACCAAGACAAGCAAGCCTCTAGTTCTACTTCATCAAACAAGGACCCAAAAGCCTTGACTGCTCATGATGATGAAGGACAGGACTGGAGTTTTAGATTTGTCAACCCAGAATCCAACATTGCAGTGTTGAAGATCTTGATGATGATTCTGCGAGTGAAGGTGATATAGCAGTTGATATAGCAATGTCACACAGTGAAGAAACAACTGCAGCTGAAGTCAGTTACACACCAAAGGAGGAAACTTCCAAGTCAGATTCAGAAAAGTCAGAATCACCAGAACCAGAGACGTCTGATGCTGCGTTGATGGCTAACTCCTCTGAAACAACACAGGTAAGTACAACTGACCAATTGTTTAATAATCATGCTTGTTCTAACTGTGATATATTTAGGAATAGCATTGATGAAAAATTTGCTAGGTTATTAGATCACAATGATAACTTAGTAAAGGACTTACAACTATGCACTGAGGCCAATAGAGTTCTAAAACAAAATGAGCATAGTTATAAAGAAAAGATAGACCTATTGACTAAGCAACTTAGGGAAACCGAAGTAGTTGCCTTTAATCAATCAAATGACATTAGGTACTATCTAAACTCCCTAGAGGACACTAAGAAACAAAAGGCAGTTCTAGAAGTAGAAGTTAATTCCTTAAAACAGAAACTGCATAGTTGGACTAGTTCTTCACACATAGTTCAACACTTAGTGAGAGAAAGAAATAATGGGGAGGGATTAGGATACAAAGTGGTTCCACCACCACCTGAGACCTTGATGAACACCAAGTCTAGACCAGTAAACAACAACCCAATCAAGGATCATGTGGTGACCACTCCTCTTGTTACTGATCCAGACACATCATGTTCATCTACTGAATCTGGACAGAAACAAAAGGAGGCCACTTCAAAGGCAAAGGGTAAATTGCCTTGTGTTAATCTGGAAAATGAATTTGAAAAGGTTAACTTAAAGTCAGGGTCAAACAGAGTCAAATCAGAACCCAAAAAGACTTCAAACGTTAATTTTTCACATGCTATAAGTCTAAAACCAGTTAACCAAAAGGTTGAACAAGTTAAACAGGTCAAAACAGTTAAATTTGTTAAACCAGAGAAAACATCAAACATGCAAGAGTCAAAACCTAAAGTGATGATGTTACTAAAGTGTCACGCATTTCTCCACAAAGAAAGTCAAACTATAAGGTTGATAGCAGATTGTGCTACAACTGTGGAGAATGTGGACATATTGCTTCCTTTGTCCTTTCTATCAGACACCTAGGAAGAAGATTGATCTTCAGGACTCTAGACCTAGGTCTTCTAAGAGGAGTTCTCTAACTCCACCTAGAAGATCTAGTGAACCTAAAGTTCAACCTGTAAGCCAGACGACTGTTTATCATAAACAGGCATTGCACAAATCTGGTTTATGGAAAGAGAAGACTACCTGTGTGACTGATACTGATGACAAGAAGGAATCTGAGTTACCCTCACCTTCTAAAGGTCAATGGGTAGAGTTTATGATGTGTGATGCCTCTGGGAAACCCAAGACAGTAAAGGCTTGGGTTCCTAACCTAAACTAATACATTTACTTGATATGTGCAGGGTGTTCGGTATAGCGCTGAGACTAACACGTGGATTATAGACAGCGGAGCATCCAGGCACATGACAGGAAATAGAGCCCTTTTATCAAATGTCAAACAAATAAAAGGAGGGCATGTTTCCTTTGCAGGAAACAAGGGAGGATACATCACAGCACAGGGAGAAGTGGGAAATCAGAAAGTTAAGTTTGATAAGGTGAACTACGTTCAACAACTTCAAAATAACTTGCTTTCTGTTTCCCAAATCTGCGATAAAGGATTTAAAGTCATCTTCGACAACAACAAGTGTTACGTGCTGAAGAAAGACTATATGATTCCAGAGGATCAAGTTCTGATGACTGCTTCAAGATATAAGGATCTATATGTCTTGGATCTGTCAACAGCTGCTCCAACGGATCAAGAAGTGCAGTGCTTTCTATCTAAAGCTACTGAGAAGGACTCAATCTCCTGGCATAGGAGAATGGGACACATTAGTCAAAGGAAGATGAATCACTTGATTCAGAAGGACTTAGTGAGAGGAGTAAATGTCAAGAACTTCCAACTTCCTGACTTTTGTGTAGCTTGCAAGAAAGGCAAACAGACAAAGAAGTCTCATAAGGAAAAGAAAGTTCATTCAATAGAACTTCCTCTTGAACTTCTTCACATGGATCTGTTTGGTCCAGTCAGTACAAGGAGCATTGCAGGCGATCTGTACTGTTTTGTGGTCACTGATGACTACTCAAGGTTCACTTGGGTAATGTTTCTGAAATCCAAATCAGAAACATTTGAGTCATTCAAGGAATTAGTCACCACTCTGGAATCTCTCTACAAGCTAAAGGTTAGACAAGTACGCTCAGACAACGGGACCGAATTCAAGAATCAATGGATGGAGGCATACTGCAAGGAAAAGGGGATTGTTCATCAATTCACTTCAGCATACACGCCTCAGATGAATGGAGTTGCTGAGAGGAAAAATAGAAGCTTGATAGAGACTGCACGGACTATGCTGGCGGACTCGAAACTGCCTATCCAATTCTGGAATGAGGCAGTAGCAAATGCATGTTATACACTAATCGAGTCCTAATAGTCAAGCGCCACGGAAAGACATGTTATGAGCTACTCCAAAGACGCAAACCGAATTTGGAGTATCTTGAACCTTTTGGCGCGCCATGTACACTTCTGAAGAAGACGCAAGAAGGAAAATTCAGCGAGAAGGCAGATGAAGGAATCTTTCTAGGATACAACATACCGAATAAGCGAGTTTACAATAACTCAACGGGTCTTGTAGAAGTGTGGTGTAATGTCGACGTTCAGAGATATACCACACCACCTACAGGAAAAGGACCCGCCTACTTCTTCGATTATGATGGATTCTTCAAATCCTTCAACATACCTCTCTCTCCCTCGGATGATGAGCTAGCAACTAGGATGATGTATGATATTCTGAATACACCATCTAGCACACAGGGAGAATCATCTACTCAGTCAGGGGGAGTAGTCAACGACAGTGACTCCTCCTCTGAAGATGAAGCTGAAGAAGATGACCAGAACAGTCAGGAGGAACAGGTTCCAGTACCAGCAAGTCCACAAGCATCTACGAGTGATGCACCTTCGACTTCAGAACCTCAAACTCCAACTACCTCAGATGCAGAACCAAATGTTCATAATCTTGGCTCTGAGGTAGCTGTTCCTACTACTCCAGGATCACGACTAAATGTTTATCATCCCCTTGACAATGTCATTGGAGATGTCAGATCAGGAGTACAAACCCGAAATCAGTTGTACTCAGCTGATTACGCCTCGGTTATGGAGAAAGGTTACATTCATGATGGTGCCTATCGATGTTTTGTCTCGCAGGTTGAGCCAAAATATGTCAGTGAAGCACTCAATGATGAGGCGTGGGTGAGTGCCATGCAAGAAGAACTTCTGCAGTTTAAGAAGTTAGGTGTATGGACACTAGTTGATAAACCTAAAGGTGCTAAAGTCATTGGCACTAAATGGGTACTAAAATGCAAGAAGGATGACCAAGGGGTCATTATCAGGAACAAAGCTCGACTGGTGGTTCAAGGTTTTCGCCAAGTCGAGGGAATTGACTACAATGAGGTGTTTGCACCCGTGGCAAGGATGGAAGCTATTCGTATCTTCCTTGCCTATGCATCGTACATGAAGATCAAAGTCTACCAATTAGATGTAAAGAGTGCATTCCTTCATGGAGAAATCAGAGAAACAGTCTACGTAAGTCAACCAGAGGGTTTTGAAGATCCCTATCATCGGGATAGAGTCTACAAGCTTGACAAAGCTTTATATGGGCTTCATCAAGCTCCTCGAGCTTGGTATGAGAAACTCTCAACTCATCTTGTGAAACACGGCTTTCGCAGGGGAGTAATTGACTGTACACTGTTTATTAAGGAAAAGGATGGCGACCTACTGCTTGTACAGATATACGTTGATGACATAATCTTCGGGTCAAAGAACGAAGAGTTATGTAAAGAGTTTGAAGCAGTAATGAAGAAAGAATTTGAGATGAGTGCCATGGGGGAGATGAAGTTCTTTCTCGGGTTACAGGTGGATCAAACACCTAATGGGATCTTTCTACATCAGACCAAGTATGTAGGAGACATTCTCAGTCGCTTTGACATGGAGAATGCTTCTGCTGCTGGGACTCCACTTGCTACTAATCATGATATAGCACCGGATGATAATGGAGATCTAGTAGATGCCACTATGTACCGAGGAATGATCGGATCCCTCATGTATCTCACTGCCTCAAGACCTGATATTATGTATGCTACATGTCTATGTTCAAGATATCAGGCTAAACCAAAGGTCAACCATCTGATCGGGGTCAAGAGGATCTTTCGTTATCTGAAGGGTACACCTACACTTGGACTGTGGTACCCTCATGATGATGACTTTGAGCTTACCGCGTATAGTGACTCGGATTACGGAGGCTGCAAGATGAACTACAAGTCTACATCAGCAGGGTGTCAATTCTTTGGGAGAAGATTAGTTACCTGGCAGTGTAAGAAGCAGACATCGGTTGCCTTGTCAACCTGTGAAGCCGAATATGTTGCTGCTGCAAGTTGCTGTTCTCAAATCATCTGGATTCAACAGCAAATGCGGGATTACGGTTTAAAATTCTCATCTACTCCTATTTTTGTTGATAACTCTGCTGCAATTGCAGTAACTAAAAATCCGGTCCAACATCCTAAGACCAAACACATCGGTATTAAATACCATTTCATAAGGGATTGTTTTGAAAAGAACTTAATTGATGTGGTTAAAATTAATACTGATTTTCAACGCGCTGACCTCTATACTAAAGCCTTTGATAAACCACGTTTTCAATATTTATTAGAGGTCAACGGTGTTAAAAAGAAAAGTGAGGTAATTCCTGATGATGAAAATGTGTAGTCCGATGTCGTGTACTTAATTTTATTTTATTTTATTTATTTTGATTTGTCTATTTGATTTTAATTTATTTAAACTCATGTTCTCTTGCTGTTTATTAAAATCCTAAAATAATTAAACCAGAAATGATTTTAGTATTTTAGGGGGAGAATATGTCAGCAAGTTAACATTAAAAAAAATGAGGGAGAAGGAGTAGCGAGCTGAAATAAGGTAGATTGTATCTGTGATACCGATTCAATACCTTTGGAAAATGATAGTACACAGGAACGAATCAAGAGGGACTTTAAAATTTAAGTTTTAGTAATATGCAAAAGTTCAAAGTAATAAATCTGTGTAGTCTAAGCAATACCAAAAGGAAAGATGATAGAAAACTGGCAACTCCTAAGGTGACACAAAGAAAGTAGACTTAGAGGCTGCTAGACCATATATGATATGTTGGTAGATTCAACACAATAGACAACTAGACCGGATTGGTGATTTCAAGATAAAACTAAAGTGTTCAACTGACTGTGGGCGTCCATCTTATCACTGGTTAACACAATCAACAATATTCCAATAAGGGGTAATGAGCAATTAAACGCCACAAATGTGTGCGGATGACCATAACTAGAGCAAAGCAAGAAAAAAAATGAAAGACAAATGCAATAAAGCTAATGACTTATGTTGTTGGTGCATTTTGTGCAAAATAAAATAAGCTGCTCTAACAAGGAGATAGGTTATGTGCCTCTCTGCTGTGCGATGGCACTGACCTGAGGATAAGCATAACCTAGATATTCTAGAATTCATTGTTGTTTGCCGCCTCTCTGCTGTGCGATGGCACTGACCTGAGGACAGGCTTCTCTTTGAAAGCTCTAAGAATAGTCTCTTCTTGTAATAACCCGTAGACCGCTCAAAAGCTCCTGAGGGATGTTGATTACCATATAAGTGTGGGATCCACAAGTGTTAGTTGAAATAATTACACCTAAATAAGTCACCAGTCTGTGTCGAAAGTCTGTGTATGGATTTAAGTGGACAAACATACTGACAATCATTGTGGCTACTTTCTCAAAGGTCCAAATCAATGTGAAAACCTAAGAGTTTCAGTATGATTTTCTTATGTTGCTAACGACTCTGGATGAACACCGAGAACTTGAGCATCAAAAGGTTTAATAACAAGTCTCAAATGATTTGAATTGCCTGTATGATTCCAAAAATTGAATTGGTCCAGATGTGATCAACCTAAGCTGAAGCTATCTACTCCCGATCCAAATCCCGTAGATATCAATCTCTGGATTTATCTCTCACAAAAAGCCAAAAATATGTCTGATTATGTAATTAGTTTAACTTCTTAAATTAGTTCGTTTGTTTTAAGTTTTAACTTGAGTCAGTGTCGGACTACATCAGGAAAATCAGAAGGAATAAACTCACTAAAAGGGTCATGTCTGAGATGACCATATGTCTTTGAAAAGTTATATCAGTCACGTCTGAGGTGACAAAGTATTTTAAAAGGGTCACGTCTGAGGTGACCAAAGTGGTTAAAAGGATCACGTCTGAGGTGATCAATGTGTTTTCTAGATTAAAAGGATCATGTCTGAGATGATCAATAGTTCATAACGTTAATTAACTAATATAAAAGAGTTAAAGGTAAATTGGGAAAATAGCAGAAAATTAACTAAGTATGACCCATTCGCACGAATGGACCATACGTATGGTCTAACCATACGAATGAAGTCCATTCGCACGAATGGAACATACGATTAGTCCAATCGGATGCTTAAATGCGAACGAGTGAGTCAGTCGCACGACTGAACTTCAGTCGGACGACTGGAGAAGGGCGACTGACCCAATCGCACGACTGAGTCCCACTCGCACGACTGAAAGGTGCGAATGAACTCAGTCGCACGATTGGATCTAGGGTGGATATAAATAGAGGGGAGTCGGTCGCAGAGACTCCTCATTCGCAAAATCGCCCCTAAATCGCATATAGTACCGTTACTCTGCCCAAATTTTCTCTGTTTGATTTTTCTAGCTGATTCTGTGATTCTAACGTTCGCTCATCATATTACAGGTATATTGAAGTCTTATTCCATCGAAATCAGACAGAATGAAACCCTAATTGATGAATACGACTGTAACAGGCGAACCGCGAACTTCAAACCCTAATAACCTATTAAAACTAAGTAATATGTTAAAATTGGTTAAAATAGGTTATTAGGGAAGAGTAGGCGACACTAAAGAACCGGTTAATTGAATGATTAAACTTGTTCTGCGTAGATTTGATCTTGGGACGACTGAACGAATGAGACAGACGACTGGTCGTCCTGATGAACTTCAGTCGCACGACTGAAGGGTGCGAATCACTTAATCGCACGACTGAACCATGCGAATGAGACTCAGTCGCACGACTAGTGTAACCGCACAAGAGTTCATGCGCATGAGTCCAGTCGCACACTCAGTCGTGCGTATGAGGTCAATCGCACGTCTGAACCTCAATCGCATGATTCAGTCGCACGACTGTCTTCAGTCGTACATTCCAATCGCATGACAGATAATGTTTATTCAAAGTTTAAGTGTTGCTTTATACTCTTAGCCAATGAAACTAACGTTTATGTTATTATGTGTTACAGATGGCGGGTAAATGGAATATGAGCACTAAGCACAACATTGTGCTCACCTGGACTTGACTTCCAGAATGCAGCCGACTTTGCTGGCATTATTACTTTCCTTCAGAGATCCAGGATCGCGTATGCTATATCTACTCCCTGCACACCGTACATCAGTGCAGCAGGCCTTTTGGGCTGGCGCATCGGTAGACAGATCCACCGAGCCTCACTGCATCAGGAGCTCGATTTTTGGTGAGGCTATCACTATTTCTGAGGAGGATCTGAGGATAGTACTTTCAGTTTGGGGACGATGCTGAGTGTCCCACACGTCTACAACCACACCCCCTCACTGTCCGTGGATGCTTCCATGAGAGCCAAGTACTCTGGGGACATTAATGCGGGGTACTCAACAAGAGTAACCTCTGTCCCCAGTTTAAGTACTTGGCCCACGTGCTGCTGAAGTGTATAGCATCACGGAAGGGTGGATTTGATGAGCTCTCGGACCAGATCCAGAACGCTTACGCAGCGTTGGTGCTGAACCATCCGTTCAGCTTCTCGAGGATGATATTCAGTTATCTGGTGGAGAACCTCGAGGGGAAGGGGAAGGAAGGCTTCTGTATGTACCCTAGATTCTTACAGATGATCATTGATCAGAAGCTTCCTTCCCTACCGAAGGAGAAGGAGGATGCTGTTATCCTCGAGGTCATGGACGACACGACTCTTGGACGGATGAAGGTCTACAGGGGGAAGCAGGTGAAGCCCCCTGTCAGGAGGCTGTTTGGGCATCTGGCCCGGGTTGATTATGTGGCGCCAGCGAAGAGGAAGTGGCGCCACGAGGACAGTGACTCAGACGTGGAGCACATTGCTATACCAGAGTCAGACTCTGATGATGATGATAGTGGCGATGCCGGGGATGACATGCCTGCTCCATCTAGAGGCACAGATACAGAGATTATTCCCCCGGGGTCAGCCACTGCCGGAGAGGTCGCAGAGATGGCCGGCTTCCATCAGGAGTTTGTTGCTGGTGACATGGAGGAGGAAGAGTCAGACGAGGAGCCCCTCACCAAACTGTGGGAAGCAAAGTCGTTCCCACAGACCACGGCTAAAGGTGGTTGGTGAGCACCCCGGGACTCCTCGGAGAGAGATACTGACCCCAACTATTTTCCGGGGTCAGGAGCAGAGTTGCAGGGGGAGCATCTACTTCCTCCGGGACCAGGAGGAAGCGGATGGCTCAACCACATGGGTTGAAGAAGAAGAAGCGTCGGTGACCTTCGTGACTACCACTTCTACCACCACAGCCACCACACCACCACACTACTGAGATTCCATCCATCACCACACAGCCACCACAGCCACTACTCCTACTACCACAATCCCCCATTTACCCACCACCACTATATCTATCCCATCCATCACCAGACCATTCACCCCCACTTCACCACCATCAGCTCACCGACCCATATTCACCACTCCACCGCCACCATGCCACCACCCACACCACATCAGGCTGGAGCCGTCAGCCCAGCCTCACAGGTACATGGATTCACTCTACCTCACATTGGGGTAGAGGAGCAGCTCTCAGCGCTAAACCGTAATGGTTATGCGTCTTCTGCTTGCTGCTGACGAGGAGAAGGCGGCCCAGATCCGCAGACTGACCGACTTGGCTGCTGCCCAATCTCAGCAATTGGCAGAGCAAGCTCGGGTCATAGACCAGCAGAGAGTTGAGGTGGCCCAACTCCAAGATACTCAGGCTCAGTCCGCCAAACGTATTGAGGAGTTGGAGTCGACCAACAAGACGATCATGCTGAGGCTGAAGGGGTCGAAGGATGAGCCCCTGAAGCTAAAGGAGGGTGACGGAGACGACGGAGATGGATGATGATGAAGATGAGGATGAGGATGAGGAAGATGATGATGATGAGGAGACGGAAGAAGAAAGGACAGAAGGACACGATGATGATGACGAGGCAGAAGGAGGGGATTCGGCTGCATCGGCCTCTGCCTCAGGTCAGGAGCGCAGATCCAAACGTCGACAAGACCAGTCATCCACTACTTCTGCTCCTCCGAGCGACACACCACAGATTCAGGATCAAAGTACTGATTAGATGTTTTATTTTGTGTATTTACTTTGTACTTGAATCATGTAATGAAAAACAAATGTATTAAATGTTTATATTTATTAGTTAAGTTAATATAGTCTGTTTGATTAATTACTAATGATTTATGTGTTGAATGTTTATATCAACAGATCCAAACTTTCAGAGGGATGCGTTTGACTTTACTCCCCTTCAAATGGTCAAGACTCAGTTAACTATGATTCTTGACCTACAAGGGATAGTAAGACGGTCTGTGAGTTATACCCTGAAGAAGGGGAGATAATTCATGACCTGTCTGATGAGCAAATAGCTGAAATGTTCAACTCAATCCCGATGAAATCGTGAAGGATGCTCCAATAGTGCACTCAACCAGTGATGAGGAACTGAACGACATTGATGAGGTTGAGATTGAAGACATCACTGCAGAAGAGTATCCTCAGTACGCTGACGCCGAGGGAAATGTGGTCCCCAATTTGGGTGAATCCCTAGTCAGTGATACTTTTGAGGTACTCAACAAGATGGAGCAAGAAGCAGAAAAGACTGAAGAAACAGCCCAAGCCTCCAATGCAGATGTAGATATTCGTAAGGCTGAATGGGCTGCCTGTTTTGAGGAAGTAAGAGCCCAGCGGGCTGCACCAAAGAGAGATGCCTACACAAAGCTCTACAAAGTCAAGAAACACCATAAGGTGTCGGGCAGGATTATCTCTTGGGCATATTTTGAAGACCTTAACGCTTATGCAGTTAAGAGGGAGCAGGGCATAGAGTACTTCAGGTTCCCACATGATCTGAAGACTCTACCTGGTTTTGAGCTCAACCAGCTGGCTAAACTAAAGCTGCTGTATGCTGACCCGAGAAAGATGTCAGGCTGGTTTGAGGCTGCCCTGAGGAAAGAGTACCACACCAGGTGGGTCAACTTCAAACCTCAACAACCTACGAGGTATATCAGACGTTCTGAAGTTGATCCCATAACTGGTAAGCCAAAGATAGTGTTGAAGTGGAGTCCCCCGAGAACAATGTCAAGAATCCCTCTAAGGGAAATGCCACAGGACTTCACTCCCCACTTCAAATGGTGGTACTACGATTGGAGAACAGCTGAAGCGGTCATAGTCCTAAACAGAGAGGGCCAAATGGATACTATCAGGGTATTCGACCCAATGTGGCTAACCAACTTATCTGCTAATGATGTCTACACATTATATAAGTGGCCACTGTTCTATGACACGCAAGATATTGTACAAGCCCTCCAATTCCAAAACGTCATAAGACTCTGCTTTGCTTTTGAGATACACGCAGGAGTCACTAAAGAGGAGAAGTACAAGAAGTTTAAGGAGGTGATGCAGAAGACAAGAGAATAGATAGATCTAGGTCCAAGGGGGAGTTTGTTGATACATGTATGTCCCTAGATCATGATTTGTAATGAAATGAACTTGTCTGTCTGATTTTGATGTAATTGTAATTGATTAATGAAATGATATGAATTGGTTGTTACTTGTAATGTTTAATATTTCATTAATGAGTTGTGATTGAATTGATTGGGTTTATGAATGTTTGAATGAGTGCACATTAAGTTATATTAAATAGAACATTCAAACTTAACTTAATGAAGTTCTCATGCGGATGGCCCATGCGAATGGACCACACGCATGAATAACTTCATACGATTGACTCAATCGCACGACTGAACCAGGAGACTGGATCAGTCGTATGATTGACACATAAGATTGACTCAATCGCACGACTGAACACTCAGTCGTGCGAATGAATCAACCGCATGGTTCAATCGCATGACTGAACCATACTTATGGCCCAGTCGCACGATTGACCAATACTAACCTATAAATAGACCCAATTCGTGGGAAAACGTAAGCATTCATCCCATTACGACTCCAGACGTACCCTAGCCGTCCAGAAGCCTCCCAAATCGTTCTCCAAGTTCATAGAACACATCAGATCGGTTCCTAATCGATTTCTGACGTTGAAATCAATTCTTGATTGATTCATCGTGTGTTCTCACTGATTGGATCGCCAATCAAATAGGATTCCGCACTATTTGAGTTGGTTTAACACGCAATCACTCGGTATTTCGTTCAAATACCAGGTCCTAACAAGGCTACTTTTGACTCTAAGCAGAAACAAGTTTTTATCTCTGCAGGGTTTAAAGTAGTAAAGACTGAAGACATCAACCAAAACTCCTCAGCTAAGAGTTCTGGTTCTTGTTCAAATCATCTCAGTACAAAGAAGAAGACTGATCTGCTGTGTACCACTGCTGCACAGCCTGGACCATCAAACTCCAAGAACAGTTCACAGCCTAAAAGAACTGTCTCAGCATCTACCAAGATGAAGGTAGAGAAGGGATGTAACCAAAGATAGTCTTGCTCTCATAAGGAGTCTTTTTAGAAGAAGAAAATGTTTTGTGTCATGTGTGAAAGTACCTCTCACATTGCTAAGGATTGTCCATATAATCCTAAAAGTACTGTCCATATGACCAATACAAAGACTTCAAGGAGTTTTAAGAAGATTCAAGCTTCGGAAGGAAAATCTGTTTCCTTCGGAAGCTCCAAATCAAAGAAGAAGGTAAATGGAAAATTACCTTCGGAAGAAAAATTGGTCTCGGAAGAAAGGAGTTCATCCGAAGCACTGAAGTCTGCTGCAGTGACTGCAGAATCTTCCGAAGGTTTAGTCATCAAAACTTGTGAAGTCCCAAAAGCTTCCAAGGTTTTGAAGGTCAAGTCCAAGACTCCAAAGGTGGTGTGGAAGTCTAAGAAAGACCAAATGAATGAAGTTTCTCCATCAACAACAGCTAAAGATCCCCCTAGTACAACCATAGGATCTATTACTGTTGCATTACCTTCTATTATACTTAATGAGCCTAAGACAAGTAAGGCTTGGGTTTCCAAATGTAACTAATCATTCTCTTTGTGTAGGAACAGCTCAAGACAAACAGGAATGTCTGGATAATTGATAGTGGCTGTTCCAGGCACATGACATGCAATAGGTCACTACTCCATAACTTTGAGAGAATTGATGGAGGACCAGTTGCTTTTGGAGGAGATGAAGGTGGTTACATTTCAGGAAGGGGCAAGGTCACAAATGGTAAGCTCAACATTGAAAAGGTAAACTTTGTCAAGGAGCTTGGGTACAATCTTCTGAGTGTATCCCAATTTTGTGATCAGAGTCATAACATGCTCTTTACTGAGCATGAGTGCATTGTTCTCAAGCCTGGAGTGGTCATTCCTCATGAGCATATCCTGCTCAGAGCCCCCAGGAAAGGGAACATGTACAAGATGGACTTGCAAGAAACATCTCCCTCTGAGAAGTTTCATGCTTTCTATCTAAAGCAAATAGTGATGAGTCTTTCCTATGGCATAAAAGAATGTGCCATGTAAACTTTAAGAACATGAATAAACTAATTAAACATGATTTGGTAACTGGAATGCCAAAGAAAGAGTTTACAAGTGATGATCATTGTGTTGCATGCCTGAAAGGGAAGCAACATAAGGTATCTCACAAGCCTAAGGAAAGAAACTCCATCACTACTCCTCTACACTTATTACATATGGATCTCTTTGGCCCCACCAGTGTAATGAGTCTAGGAAGCACCTCTTATTGTTTAGTGATCACAGATGATTTTACAAGATTCACTTGGGTTTTCTTTCTTAGAACTAAGGATGAAACCCCTGAGATTCTGAAGAATTTCATCCTAAAATTGAGAATCAAAGTGATCACAAGGTCAAAACCATAAGATGTGATCAAGGAACTGAATTTAAGAATCAAATCCTTGATACATTTTGTGATGAAAAAGGTATTACAAGACAATATAGTGCTCCCAGGACTCCTCAGCAAAACGAAGTTGCTGAGAGGAGAAACATGACACTAATTGAAGCTGCAAGAACTATGTTGTCTGACTCTAAACTGCCCATGACCTTCTGGGCAGAGGCAGTAAATACTGCTTGCTATGTGCAAAACAGAGTTTTAGTAGTTAAGACACATGGTAAGACTCCTTATGAACTTTGGCACAAGAGAAAACCTTTCATTGGTTTTCTCAGGTCATTTGGATGTCCCTGCACCATCTTGAATACCAAGGATCAAATTGCCAAGTTTGCTGAGAAATCAGATGATGGACACTTTATTGGATACTCTTCCCAAGCCAAGGCTTATAGAGTATACAATCTCAAAACTAGAATTATTGAGGAGCCAGCCAATGTGACTTTGAATGAGCACACACCCTGTGTGGCTGGTTCTGGTCCTGATTGGCTATTTGATATTGATTTAGTTACCAATTGTTTTAACAAATCTTGTAAGAATGTTTCAGGATCTGCAGAAAATTTAAATACAGGTGATCCTGATCCAAGATTTGAGCTAGGAAGACCCTCAACTCATACATCTTCAGCTCTAGTTGGAACTACTTCAGCAAATGAGGTTTCTATCAGCACTAAAATGACAAATTCAGCTGATACATCTGGGGTGCCTTCAAATTCCAGCTCAGGGGCTCCACAACCAGATAAAGATACCTCAATTGTAGAAGACAATAATGGTGATGATGAAAGTGATCAGGAATTTCTTGATGCTAATAACCACACCATAGATGACAACATCAATGATGTCACACACTCAATGGATCAAGTTAATCTTGATAAGTGTGATAATGTGGAGTGTGAATCATCTATGCCAGATCTAAATTTCTCAAATTTGGATCTTTCTCAGCAACTTGCTGTGATCCCTCAGCTAAGGATCCACAAGTCTCACCCCACCACAAACATCATTGGAGATGTTGTCACAGGGGTAAGAACAAGAGGACAAACCCATGAAGCCAATGTTTGTCTTCACTCTTGTTTCTTATCTCAGATAGAGCCAAAGAAAGTTGATGAAGCTCTAAAGGATGGAAGTTGGGTTGAAGCTATGCAACAAGAGTTACTTCAATTCAAAAGGCAGAAAGTTTGGAACCTTTGTCCTCTTCCTCATGGGAAGACTACCATTGGAACCAAATGGGTTTTAGGAATAAGAAGGATGATAGAGGAATTATCATCAAGAACAAGGCAAGACTAGTTGTTCAAGGATACACACAAGAAGAAGGGATTGACTACACTGATGTCTTTGCTCCTATAGCAAGATTAGAAGCTGTTAGGATATTCCTGGCATTTGCTGCATCCAAGAACTTCAAGGTCTTTCAACTTGATGTAAAGTGTGCTTTCTTATATGGAGTGATTGATGAAGAGGTTTATGTCAAATAGCCACCTAGTTTTGTAGACCCTGATCATCCTGATTATGTCTGCAAGCTTGACAAAGCTCTTTATGGGCTGCATCAGGCACCCAGGAAGTGGTATGAGACATTGTCTGAGTATTTTTGTAAACATGGATACAGGAGAGGTACTATAGATGAAACTCTCTTCATTAAAGGACAGGGAATGACTTATTGCTAGTTCAAGTATATGTAGATGACATCATCTTTGGTTCAACTAATCCAAAGCTCTGCAAAGACTTGAGAAGCTGATAAAGACAGATTTGAAATGAGTTCAATGGGAGAACTCAATTTCTTTCTGGGAATTCAAGTGAAGCAAGTTGAAGATGGCATCTTCATAAGTCAGTCAAAGTATGTTCAGGACATACTAAAGAGGTTCAACCTGACTGATTGTAAGATTGCTAAAACACCCATAGCCAGAAACCAATCCCTTTATACAGGGCTATGATTGGGTCTCTTATGTATCTTATAGCTAGCAGGCCTGATATCATGTTTGCTACATGTATTTGTGCAAGATATCAAGCCAACCCTAAGATGTCTCACTTAATCACTGTCAAAAGGATTCTAAGATACCTCAAAGGTGCTTCAACACTTGGTTTATGGTACCCAAAGAATCCTGACTTCAATCTGTATGCTTATACAGATAGTGATTATGGTGGTTGCAACATGACTGCAAAGTCTACATCTGGGGATGTCAATTCCTTGGTGGAAGGGTTGTCTCATGGCAATGCAAGAAACAATCCTGTGTGTCTGCATCAACTGCTGAGGCTGAATACATTGCTGCTGCAAGCTGCTGTGCTCAAGTGCTTTGGATTCAAAATCAGATGCTGGACTATGGATAACTTCAGGGAGACTCCTATCCACATAGACAACAATAGTGCTATCTCTATCACTGAGAACCCTGTGCAGCACTCAAGGACCAAACACATCAATATCAGGTATCATTTAATAAGAGATAACTATGAAAAGGGATTAATTAAACTAGTCAAAGTTCATACAGATGAACAATATGCTGATCTGTTTACAAAAGCTTTTGATGAACAGAGATTTAAATATCTAATATCAGCTATTGGGATGATTAACTTTGAGTAGATATTTTCTTAAAACTAATTCTAATTATTTCCTAAAATATGTGTGTCCTAAGTTGTCTAGTTCATCACTTTCATAAGCTCATGTTTTCTTTGATATAAATCCTTTTTGAAGACTTTCCTTAGATTCTTGAAAATTTTCTGATCCTTCGAAAGATATAATTTTATCTTCGGAAGAAAATCATGTCTTCAAATAAATAACTGTCTAAGAAATTTTACCTTCGGAAGAAGTCTAAATTTATCTTCCGAAGGTTAAATTCTTATCTCAGACACTTATTTGTTTTTAAGGACTTTTTCTTCCGAAGCAAAATTAACACTCGGAAGCTTTGTTGTTTCATATACAAAGATTCAAGTCTTTATTTCTCTTCCGAAGCAAAATTTTTAAGACTCTTAGGAAAATCTTCCGAAGTCATTTTAGCTTCGGAAGCTTTTTCATTAAAACTTCCGAAGATAATTTACCTTCGGAAGCTTTTCGAATTCCAAGAAAACTACTTTTTGAGCAAAAGTAAACTACTTTTTCAGAGGTGGGACCGACTTTCGGATTTCAAAGTTTATCCTCTTTCACTAACTTTGGTTCAAATCCCTTTTCACATAAATACCCAACGGTTCCTCCTCTTCCTCACTATCTTCCTCAATTCCACTATTCCTCAAACCTAATTCCCAAAACCGCCTTTGCTTTTTACCTTTCTTCAACCTTAAGCTTCTAAAATAGCCAACCTTAACCGCAGAAACAACCCAGATTTCTCCATGCAACTTCACAGGCAACACAACCAGGTTGCTCTGTTAAGCTCTGAGAAAGATGAAAGTTTCTCAGAGATTTGCCAATTCTTAACTCTATCCAACTACTTCACCTCCCTAACCATTGATCCTACTCTGTATGAGGATTATTTGCTTGAATTCTGGAAGACCTGCCAAGAGGTCATTATGGATGGGGAGAGGGCACTGTTTGCCACAGTGCAAGGGAGGACAATCTTTATCATTCCGGCCATCATCAACTATCATTTGCAGCTGGATGATGAAGAAGGTGAGTGGGTTCTTCCCAAAGGAAGTTGTCAATCATTCCTTTGAGCAGATGGACTATGAGGGAGATTTCTCTGTAAAGACCTTCAGGAAAGGAAAGGTCTCATCCCAGTGGAAATACCTGCTCCATGTGGTTATCCACAGCTTGTCAAACAAGCATGGAGGGTGAGATCAGATTCCTGAGGATCTCTCCTTCATAGTGCATGGAATGGTTCAACGGGTCAAGTTCAGGTACTCTCAATTTGTTTATACCAATTTACTTGCAAACTTGGACTCCTTAGAGTATTACATGTTTCCTAGATATGTTCAGCACATTCTTAACTGTGAACTGGGCTCACAGTTGAGGGAAACAAGTAATATTCTTAAATTGGGACAGATGAAGCCTGACATCTTTAAAATCATGAAGAAGCCAACTGTAGGCTTCTCACAGGGGTAGAAACAGCCCTTGTCCCCCAAATGTTTTAGATGCCATTTGCTCAAGGGTGACAACTAGCAACACAAGCTAGTGTTGAACCCCACACCTTCTACTTCCTTACCACAAAAAGACCACAAATAACCCTCACCTACCAAAGAAAATCCAACGAACCCCTGCTCAAGCTATTGAGTCTGTGCAGGTCCCTATATACTCACCTTTATAGAGGAAGTGGACACTAGAGCTCCCACTTCCCCTGAGGAGCAAACCACACTCTATTTCTTCAACTATCAGGGCTGAGGTTCCTCATGCTCACCCTGATGAGCTCACAAGCCCAACAGCCTTAAGCCTTCACTCTGAGTCTCAACACTCAAGTGAACAACCTTCAGGGGAAGCTAGCCATCCCGCCTTTAGATCTAAATCACCCATTCCCAACCTATCCTTCTATACTGATGAAGACTTAGGATTCAGTGAGTACCATGAGTCTCTCTTCTCCTCCCCTACTCAAAGAGAGATGAGTACCTCTGATTCTCCTCAGTCTAGCCCACATCAGTCACCTGTTACTGAGGTGGACACTTCTGAACATGTTCAGGATGTCCATATGGAAGAGGCTCTCACTTCTGCAAGTGGTTACATCATTAAGACCTCAACCATGGCAACTCAGCCCACTGACATCTCAACTGAGATTGCTAGTGAGCAGAGGAAAACCAGCAGCCAAGAACCTCAAGCTGGTGGTGAGAGAGAGGACTTTGGTCCAATCATCTCATCCCCCAATGATTCTTCTGATGAAGAAGAGGGGAATTTGAGACTAAAGGTGCAAAAACTGTCAAAAACATGCTCCTATTTAGTCTCTAAGGTCAGTCACCTTGAATCTCAGGTGACTACCTTACCAAACAGGGTCAATGATCAGCAACTTCAGATTTCATATCTAAGGAAAAACTAGCTGGGAGACCTTTAAGAAGAGCTCAACCAGGAACACAAGAACCTGTGGATGTGATTGATTTATCCTCCAGCTCACCTATGCAAGTGGGTGATGCTACCAAAAAGGGGGAGAAAGTTATTGCAGCCACAGAACCTGGGAGTTCTTCACAAGAATGGACATAGAGGACTCACCATCCTCACTTGCAATTGTGCATTCTCAGCAACTTCCTCAAGTTCACATTAATGTGGACTCTATAGACTCTATCATCAGGAGTCTCTTTGAGGAAGGTATACCAAGGGCTGTGTCATCCTCCCCACCTCAGGAACTTCAAACTACATCATAAGGTGGAGGTATGATGCTGACAGAAGAGCCCTTATTCTTCACAGAGTTCAAGGGCAACAAGAAGTATTTGACTTTCAAAGCTTGACTTCTATGAAAGATTGGATCTAGTCAATATGCCACTTGTAATCCAAGCAACTCAAGACAGGCTGACAGATTGGCTCAAAGAATCCAAGACAGAATCCTTGCAGAGTTCACTTTAAGAAGGAGACTTAGGCAATCAGGCAATGTCATCGGTCAACTGGATGTTGAGGTGGACCCTAAGATTAGTTTCATAGGGGAAACCTTGACTGAAGGCCCAGTGGCAGAACCTGAGACCCCTGTCTCATCATCATCAACTGCTGCAGAGATTCACACTCCTTCAGAGACACCTGCTGGTGAAGGTGTTTCTCAGCCTCTCTCTGGCCAGAGCATGGATGCTACACCAAGCAATGAAGGCCAAACCTCTATCCACCCTGAGTCACAAAGGTCTGTGGGTGACAAAGGGAAAAGGATTATGACTCCTGAGGAAATTGAGGAGGAAGAAAGAGAGAGGAAAAGGAAGCTAAGAGGAGAAAGTTCCTCTGGGTCTTCAAGCTTTATGCAAGCTGCAATCAGGGCTGCCCCCAGACCAAATACTCAAGATGATGAGTTGAGGGCAGTCAGGATTACTTATTTACAGACCAGGAACTATGACATTGATGAAATCATCTCTCTCCCTTTAGAACAACTGAATGAACTGGCTGACATGAAGTGTCAAGAGAGATGAAAGAAAAAGAGGATGCAAGGTTACTTTCTTCAATTCAAAGAGGAGAAGAGACAAAAAGACTCTACAAGCATGCTCCCACTCTCTCCCCAGTTCAAGAAAGCCCTGTACAAGAAGATGTGGCTCCACAAGAACCTCAGGTAGACAAAGAAGAAGATAGGATCAAAATGATCAACTACCTGAGTGCCACAGGCTTCTATCAGGCAGATGCACTTCTTCCCTTTCCTATGACTTTATTGAGTTTGAGTACTTAAAAAAACTTGAACTTGAGTTAGTCAAAGAGAGAAAGACAACTAAGAGGAAGCTAAGGGAAGAAGCTGCAAAGTCAAGAGCCATCATCCAAAAGAGTATGAAGAAGTCTGCTGATAACAAAGGATGATGAGCTTCTTGAAGCTATATGGATTCTCCGGAAGGAGACTTGGCCCTATGTCTCTATCCACAATGGATGAGCATATAAGGGTATCAAGCAAAAGATTAAGAGTGGTGAACTGATTGACTTACACTCTCTTCCAAGTCAAGTCCCACCTGAAGTGGAGGTTAAATTTGAAGACACCTCAACCCGGACCTCCTGCTGAGCCTCAGCAAGCTTCATCTTCTGATCCAATGCAGGGTCAAACTCCCTCTCCTTCTGAACCTGTGAGGGAGGAACACCCAACTGAGAAAGACAAAGATGATCAACAAGGTGCTGCAGACCAGTCTTCTCAGTTAAAGTCATCTAAGAGGAAGAAGAGAATGGCTTCTAAACCAAAGTCTAAGAAGAAGAAGCCTAAATCATCTACCTCTACACCTCAGGCTGAGTCAGATCAACTGAGGAAGTGCATGAGAGGCAGCCCAATCAACTCCATGCAAGTGGCTCCTCTGACAGCTGAGACACCCATCTTATCTTGGACTTACTCTACCAATCCAGAAAGATGGCATGCAATCAGAGATCAAGGTGTTGAGAATGTCTATACATGGCAAGACATAATCAACTTACCTCTGCATGATCTCTTTGAGATGAGAAGATACTATGAAGGTCTGAATGATCCTGACCACCTAATGAAAAGGGTATGGTCATGATTGTGCTGAAGACTACTAACATCTGAAGATCTTCTAAATGTTTTGGTAGCATCAGCCTAGGGGGAGTTTGTAAGGATTCCTTTAAGTCTGATGCAAACCAAAACATCCAATGTCTCTCTGCAAGAAATGCACTAAGTACTGAAGAAGAAATGCTTCGGAAGTTTTACATCATACACTAGAAAATATTCTAAGTGTAAAATCTTCCGAAGCCAAGACCAATATCTTCCGAAGCCAAACATGAAGTCTTCCGAAGCCTTAGAGACAAAGTCTTCCGAAGCCTCATCCTATGAAGACAGATTTCTTCCGAAGACTTTTAGTAACATGCTTTATCTGATGTACTGTTCCATAAAGCAGGACACCTTTCCGCTGCATCTCTGTAAAGTCACCAACTTACATGAGTTGGTGAAAAGGTCCATGCTTTTGGTAACTGTACATTGAGGTCTTGAGTCTGTAACTTTCTACTTTATGTACTTTATCATTTTTGTAATAGATAAGGATGTGAGCTATGGCATGTCATAGTCACAAGGTCAAAAGGTAGATATGCCTTTTGATTCTACAATTGATTTTGTTTGTGTCTAGTCATTGTATCCAGCTGGCTTTCAAAGTATAGCCGGCTGTAGGTTGTAGTATAAGTATTCCAAGTTCTAGTATCTTTCTTTATGCTTTGTAACACTTGTAAAAGAACTTGAGAAAGCAATATACTGCCTCCTTGAAACCCAAATCTCTCTTGTTCTGTCTCTTTATCATTACTTGTATTCTTTGTATCAATATCTTGGTTAATCCAGTTTATTGTTTGATCAAGTTTAGTTAATCTCTTCTTTGTGTTATTGTGTTGTAATTGTTAAGCCCTTAACCGGTCCTGCAGTACCCCTGACGACTCACAATTTCATCAACGTATATACGAGCCAACCTTGATGTCTTGTAAGTGTCACATATGGGTATGAAATGTGCCGACTTGGTCAATCGGTCAACGATCACCCATATGCTATCATGTCCACGGGAGGTTCGGGGTAGCTTAGTTATGAAGTCCATGGATATATGTTCCCATTTCCACATAGGAATCTCGGGTTATTCAAGTAATCCACTTGGACGTTGATGCTCGACTTTAACCTTCGTACACATGAGGCACTTAGCTTCATACGTCGCTATGTCTTTCTTCATTCCATACCACCAATATTGACCATGCAGGTCCATGTACATCTTATCGGAGCCAGGATGAATAAAATAACAAGTTTGATGAGCTTCGTTCATTATAAAGGTACGAAGATTATCACGATTTGGAATCCAAATTCGATTTGCGAAGTACATCAACCCATTGGGTTTCGTTTCCAATCGAACTAGAAGGTTATGCTCATTCTTCCTTCTTGTTGAATCGCTTGTTGAACCTCTAAAATACTAGACTCGATGTCACTTTTTATCCTCAAGTTTTGTAGCAGTACAGTAGTCTCGTTGACATCTAGATGAATCTCGGTATCAAACTCTCCCAAAGTGTCAGACCATTGACGTCGATCGCGAATTTCTTGAAATGAGATCATCTTGTTGTGAATCTTTCGGCTTAGTGCATCGGCGACAACATTTTCCTTACCAGGATGGTAACGAATGTCACAGTCGTAATCACTAATCAACTCCACCCAACGACGTTGTCTCATATTGAGATCTTTTTGATTAAAAATGTGTTGAAGGCTTTTATGATCGGTGTAGACTATGCATTGTGTACCATACAGGTAGTGTCTCCAAATCTTCAAACAAAAACAACAGCACCAAGCTCGAGATCGTGTGTTGTGTAATTCACCTCGTGAACCTTCAATTACCTCGATGCATAAGCTATGACATTTCCTCGTTGCATGAGAACACAACCAAGGCCTTGTTTAGATGCATCGTAATACACGGTGAAATCATCGTTTCCATCGGGTAGGGTCAAGATAGGAGCATTCCACAACTTGTGCTTTAACGTTTCAAAGGCTTCCTCTTGCTCGGACCCCCACTCGAATGGTTTGTTCTTTTGAGTCAAAGAAGTGAGCGGCTTCGCGATCCTCGAAAAGTTGGCAATGAATCGCCCGTAATAACCAGCAAGACCAAGAAAAGAACGAACTTCGGTTGGAGTTGTAGGAACGCACCAATTCTTCACAACTTCCACCTTTGCAGGGTCAACGTGAATTCCTTGGCTATTCACCACGTGTCCTAGAAATTGAACTTCCTCAAGCCAAAATTCACATTTCGAGAACTTCGCGTACAATTGTTCTTTCTTCAACAACTCAAGAACTAGTCGCAAATGTAGTTCATGATCGGCATTGGACTTGGAATAGATAAGTATGTCATCAATGAAGACGATCACAAACTTATCTAGATAAGGCTTGCATACTCGGTTCATGAGATCCATGAAGACAGCAGGAGCATTTGTTAGACCAAAAGGCATAACCATGAACTCATAATGCCCATAGCGAGTACGAAACGCAGTCTTTGGGATATCATCGTCGTGAACTCGTAGTTGATGATAACCAGAACGTAAGTCAATCTTTAAGAAAATTGCAGCTCCTTGAAGTTGGTCAAACAGATCATCGATGTGAGGGAGAGGGTAGCGGTTATTGATGGTAAGCTTGTTGTCACACCCCCGCTAAAAGCGGAAACACGGGGATGTAACGAGATCGGGATTGTCATAACACATGGTAAGCGATAGAGATGCAATATAATAAATGATGACAAGCGTGTCATGACGACACCCGACAACAAGGGGACTTGTGTCGTGCTTAGTCAATATTCACGACAACATAGCCATAAGCATAAACATGTTAACTGATTCACATAACATAGAAGATAACATTGTAATGTAAATTCCCACAACCCGGGAACAAGTATCAAAAGATTGTAATTGTTTATCAGACTACAACATTGTTCAAAATAATTGTTTGTCAAATATGTTTAGTCTCAAAAATGCATCCTAGGGTCTCCACTAAGGCAGCACACCTAGATTCCTCAATTTGCATGATCACCTGAAAGATATGCTCAAAATGGTCAACAAAATTGTTGGTGAGCTCGCAGGTTTAAGTAATAAATAAGTAAGTGATGCTGTATATAGTAAGCGATGTGGAATACTGTGAATACAGTTATATAAACAAGTAAAATCACATGACAATGAGCTTTGCAACCAAACCTAACGACGTACACAAAGATATTGTCAGAATATATTCACTCAAGAGCCCGTTCCTGGCCACTGATGGTACCAACTAGTATACCAACGAAAAGGGTGGGGGTGTCAACCCAGTAGTACTACCAATACCTATCCGTCGGTTCCCACACTGGAATTAAATAGTTGCAAAGAAAGAACCACACAGCAGACCAAAGCATGTATCAGATAAGTACTTGTAAAACAGTATCACGTTGATTCCATGTATGTAAATTGTAATTAAATGGTACAACATTGAAAATGGGTGAGCATACTTTTCCCCCAAGTTGTAAATGATTGAAATATTGTAAGCGTAAAAGGGGCCACGAAACTCACTTGTTAAGTGGTAAGTATGTATGATTAGTGTATCCAAATGTTGAATGCAAATAAACGGTCAAACACCTATTGATAGTTATTGTTAAGCATTAATGATATGAATAAAGCGCATAATAATGATCGGTCGGTTCGGGTTATATCGGTTGGGTCGCGTGTAATCACACACAAACAGGCACACATACTAGATCTTATGTAGATCCAAGTACTAGACATTGTCACCATTGCTGATGATCTTTGTGTAAAAGTTTCATTGTTATTGAAAGTGTATTTAATAAACATTAGTAGTTACAAATCGATTATTGATACTTGTAAAATGTTAAGTTGATTTAATTTGAAATAGTATTTGTAGGCTTGATAGCGTTGACTTTAATCTTTGTGGCTGAGCAATGGCAACCGTGTTAATGTTACCTCAACATCACACGACATACACACACCACGCATACGAAGGAAATCACACACAACAACTTCAGTCGCATGACAGGACCAGACGCACGACTCAACACTCCATTCGCACAAATCAACCCTCAATCGTGCGAATCAGCTTCATTCGTACGATTGAACCTTCATTCGTATGACTGGCATTCAGTCGTACCACACAACACTCAATCGCACGACTCAACCTCCATACGCACGAATCAACCTTCATTCGTACGAATTAGTTACATTCGTACGATTGAACTTTCATTCGTGCGATTGGACTCCAGTCGTGCGATACATGCACAATCGCATACATTCATTTGGTCACCTGACTCAATCGCACACATTAATTCGCTCGCATGACTCAATCACACACATTCATTCGCACGCATGACTCATTCCCACACATACACACAGTCGCATGACTCAGTCGCACGACACACCCAGTCGCACAACTCAGTCGCACGATTGACTCGGACGCATGGCTCAGTCGCACGACTCATCCAGTCGCACGACTCAATTGCATGACAGACCCAGTCGCCTGGACAGCAGAATCGCGACTGTTGACGGGGCTGAGCAGCCGAAGGCTGCTCCGAGCACGAGTTTTACATAACAAGGACTTCCACAAACACTCTACACACATACACAAACAAGAAGCACACGCAGAAAGACCTCACACGCACCCACACGACCTCATGTGTTCGGGTTGAACCGAACACCCGAAACCTTAGAATGGACAGCCATGAATAAGCAAGAAAAGGGATGTAACACCCGGTTATTTTTAAAAGACAAGATATAAAGAATAAAAGAAAGAAAAGAAATAAAGTCCAAGTAGAGGGACTAAAAGTGTCCGGACAAAATCTTTGAAAAAGTGGGTGTAAAGGTGGCATGGCCGCCCATCACCTTTTCTACACTCAAAACTTCGGACCTTTTAGAGAGAGAAAGGAGGAGAGCAGAAACGCTCTCGGTTTTGAAGAACAAGAAGAAGAAGAAGTCGAATTCAAGGTAAGAATTCGTGGTTTTTATATGTTTATGTCGGGTTTTATCCCGGTTATATGTTTATGTGCTTATGTGTTGTGTATGTGCTTGTGTGTGTGTGTGTGGTGTTGTTTTTAGGTGTTTGAACTCATTGCAAGCGGGTTAGAAAGGAAGAAACACCACAAGTTGCATCAGGTGAGTTTCTAGACCCCGGTTTCTACTTGTTTTTAAACTCTCTTGGGGCTGAAAATGTATTAAAAGGTTTTTACAAAGTTTATGTATGGTTACCCCCGTATGTATTATCCATGTTAAATGCTGATTCTTGAATGCTTATAGGTTGTTCATGTTAGAATAGCCATGTTGAGTTTAGAACAATGGGTTTGATGAATTGGGGTTGAAAACATATCAGGAACATCATATGCAGAAGGTTCATACCGTCTGAAAAATGCCTTAGATAAAATTAAGTATAAACCCATGCGCCTGAAAAGTAGCCCATGCGTCTGAAATTGCCTTAGAATTTTCTATGTATAACCCATGCGCCTAAAGTGGCCCATGCGCCTAAGTGGCTCATGCACCCAAGTGGCCCATGTGCCTAAGTGTTGCGCCTGAATTGTCATGCGCCTAAGAGTAAAAATGGTTAAGTGTTGGCTAATGCGCCTATATAGTGATGAAACGCCCAAACAGGGCTCATGCGCCTAAATAGGGCCATGCGCCTAAACCCTTAGAATTATTACAGAATGTTTTGGAGTCTGTGTCCTAGGCTTTTGACCAGGTTGACTAGGGTTTATTAATGATGGGTTCATGCATGATAATGATTGATTATGATTGTCTTATGGTTGTTCCTTATTATTATTATTGCTATTATTATTATTACTTATAGAATGTGACTTTACGTGGTATGTTTATTATCGTAACGTAAAGTATATTGTAATAATAAAGAGAAAGAGCAATAAAAAAAGAAGAGGAACATTAATAAAATGTTAACAAGTATTGCAAGCTTATAGGAGGTACACGACCGTGTTGTCGTTAGCTCAACTGTGCTGCGGGTAAGCTACCCTTTTATGCACACAGGGCCAGTCTTGGAGATTGGCAGGACCTTTGTAGCGTACCCTGGGTAATTGGGTCGGCCTTGTATACAGTACACACACCCCTTTCGAGGGATACAGTTCACCCTTTCGAGGGATATAGTTTACCCTTTCGAGGGATATAGATGGCCCATCACCCGTTTTCCATCGCGCATATAGTTGGGGTATTGCTCATTGGTCCATACAAACAGTGAAAGATAAAGAATAAAAAAACAGAATAAACAAGGCATACAGTAAAGAGACCGAACAGTAATTGTTCATATAGTTGATGCGTGCTCGCATATACAGTAAAGAATTGTATTTTAAAAGAAAAGAGTATTTTCATATACAACATACAGAAAGTATTTTATTACCTATAAAACTAGAACTCACTCAGCAACGCTGACTTTTATACATTTTCAGTTGGCAGGTAAATATTGCTGAGGATGGCACGAGGGTGAAGCTACTCGGCAGGGAAAGACTGACATCCATTCATAACTATTATTTCTGTTGTTTTGTAATGCAATTAAACAGTTCTTTTGTATTCGATCAAACAATTATGTATTGCTTAACAACAGTGTTTAATGAAATAAAATGAATGGTTTTTGTTAAAATGATTCGCTGCTTAAGTTTTTAAATTTATAATGTATTTAATGCTGTGAATGACCAACTGTGAGGTCTCCGGGAACAGGGCCTTACAAGTTGGTATCAGAGCCAAAGTTTAAGAGAATTGGGTTAAATAAATTTTTAAAACCTAAACTTAAACTGAAAATGGGACAAATAGAGGGATGTCAGCCCGAGTAGCTACGTGCCATCAGGTATGTCTTTTCTTAATGTTAACCGGTATTATGTGCGCATGTTATTTGATTTATGTGCTCTTAGTAGATTTAGATACTGATTAAGTCAGGATAGGAAATGCTTGGGGTATGAAGAGTAAAGTAAGTGGCTAATCACAACTGGCCACTGTAATTAGAGACTTACTATACTTAACATAAACTGAGCTATTACCTTGAATGACCGCGTTAGTGTTTGAATCTTATAGTGTGCTGTAGAGGATGGCTGGCGGTAGATCTTCCAAGCCTCTCGTGGTGGAGGTAACGGTGCTGCTCCGCGACCTAAGAGAGGGAGACCCAGAGTCGAGAAGGTGGTTCATGAGGGACCAGAGACCCCTCATCCGGAGGGTGGCGACGAGAGCGCCAATCTGAGAGCCTCAGTAAAGGAGGCTGTGGTGGAAGAGGTTCATCAGGTCATGCAGACGATTCTACCGTCTGTGATGACCGAAGTGATCAAGGCATTAAAGGAAGGGGAAAGAAACCGGTCCTCGGGAGGACGGGAACAACCAGAGCCGGAAACGGTTCTCTCTGATGATGATGAGGAGGAAGAAGAAGAGCCTGCGCCGGAGGCGGCCCGAGGCTGTAACTACGGGGCGTTTATGAGATGCAAGCCCCCTACCTTCGACGGAAATGGCACTGCGGCTGCTGCTCACCGGTGGGTGAGGGAAATGGAGGCCGTTCTTGATATCAGTGAGTGCCGGGAGGATCAGAAGGTGAAATTCGCTACCCACTCCTTTGTAGACTCGCATTGTGCTGGTGGGACAACATTGTCCAAGCCGAGGGTAGCAGGGCCATTGGGAGAATGCGATGGCCTGAACTGAAGAAGTTAGTGATTGAGGAATTCTGTCCTCACAGAGAGATGGACAAGGTAGAAAGAGAGTTCCTGCAGTTGGAGGCGGGAACGATGACACACCAGCAGTACACCACAAAATTTAATGAAATGGCGCGACTGGTGCCCGATCAAGTGACACCACTGTCACGAAAGATTAAGAGATACATCCAGGGGCTGCCGGCGGATATCCGTAGGCATATGATTTCCGCCTGACCGAGCACCTTTAGATCGGCGGTTGATTTGGCTGGCATTGTATGAAGAGCGCGAGGTGGTGGTGGCTGAGGTGAACAAGAAGGGTGGAGTTGACCGTAACTGGAATGGGAAACGGTTTGGACGTGGAGGAGCCGCTCCAAACAATAAGGTGGCGAAGGTGGGTGACCGACATGTGGTCACAACTGGTGTAGAACGGAAGAAGTGTGGCAAGTGTGGAAGGGAGCATACTGGTGAGTGCAGGATGGGGATGAACGTATGCTTCAGGTGTGGCCAGCCTGGCCACATCGCTAGAGACTGCAAGAAGCCGAGGGCGGAGAGCTCGGGAGCGGGGAGCAAGAAACCGGAGGAAGGAGGGCAGAGGGCAAGTGCTAGAGCTTACACTATGACCCGGGAGGAAGCCAGAGCTGATCCCGATGTCGTGTCAGGTATGTTTCTAGTAAACCAAATTTATGCCTCTGTATTATTTGATTCCGGTGCTAGCAGGAGTTTTATTTCCACTACTTTCTGTGCTAAGTTGCCTGTTAGTAGTAGAAAGATTAGTGAACCATTCGATGTAGAAACTGCCATTGGTAAGTCCACCAGAATTACTGATGTGATAGAGGATTGTGCCATAGAATTAGAAGGTCATAGGTTCGCTGCTAGGTTGCATGTGATACCCCTAGGTGGATTTGATGTAGTACTAGGGATGGACTGGCTAGCAACCTATGAAGCAAACATCGTATGCCGAAAGAAGATGATTTGATTGGTTGCATCCGATGGGAGTTTGGTTACGATTCATGGAGATCGCGTTACTACGATCCCTAAGATGATTTCGATGGCTGTGGCGGGGAAGTGCATAAGACGTGGATGTAGCGCCTACTTGGCCTATGTAAAAGATGTGGATGCGTTGGTACCGCAATTATCTGAAGTGCCAGTGGTGCGCACTTTCCGGACGTATTCCCGGAAGACTTACCCGGCGTGCCACCAGACCGCGAGATTAATTCCAAATTGATTTGATACCCGGTGCTCAACCTGTTGCCAAAGCACCGTATCGGTTAGCTCCGACAGAAATGAAAGAGTTGATGGAGTAGTTGCAAGAGCTGCTCGATAAGGGATTCATTAGATCGAGTATCTCTCCATGGGGTGCTCCGGTATTGTTTGTAAAGAAGAAGGACGGTAGTATGAGGATGTGCATCGACTACCGAGAGCTGAACAAGTTGATGGTGAAGAACCGATACCCCTTACCAAGAATTCATATCTGTTTGACCAGCTCCAAGGTGCCAGTTGGTTCTCGAGAATAGATCTACGATCTGGTTATCATCAACTGAAGGTGAAGAGCGGATATCCCTAAAACAGCTTTTAGCACGCTACGGTCATTACGAGTTCCTCGTTATGTCGTTTGGTTTGACCAGTGCGCCAGCTGCTTTTATGGATTTGATGAACCGAGTGTGTCGGCCAATGTTGGATAGATCAGTGATTGTGTTTATTGATGATATCCTGATCTACTCGAGGAATGAAGAAGAGCATGCCGGCCACATTCGGGAGGTGTTAGAGACCTTAAGAAGGGAAAGTTGTATGCTAAGTTCTCCAAGTGCGCGTTCTGGTTGCGCGAGGTTCAATTCTTAGGTCATGTGATAAACCCCGAGGGGATTATGGTAGACCCCGCAAAGGTGGAGGCAGTTATGCAATGGAAGTCACCAAAGACGCCATCCGAGATTCGTAGTTTCTTGGGTTTGGCGGGTTATTACAGAAGATTCATTCAAGACTTTTCCAAGATCGCTTCTCCACTAACCAAGTTGACCCGTAAGGATGTGAAGTTCGTGTGGGGTCAAGAGCAAGAAAGGGCTTTTGAGGAGTTGAAGGCAAGACTGACCCAAGCCCCGGTCTTGTCATTACCCGAAGGAAGCGAGGATTTGGTGGTTTATTCAGATGCTTCCTACTCAGGGTTGGGTTGCGTGTTGATGCAGAGAGGTAAGGTGATAGCCTACGCATCCCAAAAACTGAAGGTGCATGAGGTTAACTATCCTACTCATAACCTGGAGTTAGCAGCAGTGGTCTTCGCACTAAAGATTTGGAGGCACTATCTGTACGGGACGAAGTGCACCATCTTCACTGACCATAAGAGCTTGAAGTACTTCTTTGAGCAGAAGGATCTAAACATGAGGCAGAGATGATGGTTGGAGCTTATAAAGGATTATGATTGCGAAATCCATTACCATCCGGGCAAAGCCAACGTGGTGGCTGATGCCCTTAGCCGAAAAGAGAGGCCCGAGCCGATTCAGGTGAAAGCTTATCAACTAATCATGACCTCTGATGTGATGATGCAAGTCAAGGAGTTTCAAGATGAGGCACCGAAAGAAGATCATCTTAACTTTGAAAGAATGAGAGGTCTAGTTGGGGAATTGGGTGAAAACACACTTGGTGTTAAAACTCGATTTGGACGAGTGTGGATTCCTCGTTTTGGGGATCTACGTGTGAGGATTATGGATGAAGCTCACAAGACTCGATATTCCATTCATCCTGGTGCCACAAAGATGTATCAAGATATGAAGAAAGATTATTGGTGGCCGGGTATGAAACGGGACGTGGTGGAGTATGTGAGTAAGTGCCTTACTTGTTTGCAAGTGAAGGCCGAACATCAGAAGTCGTATGGGAAGATTCAACCTTTAGATATACCGGAATGGAAGTGGGAGCACATCACCATGGATTTCATTACGAAGCTGCCGCGTACGCCGAAAGGGTACGATGCCATATGGGTGATTGTAGATCGTTTAACGAAGAGTGCTAACTTCCTACCGATCCGCGAGACATATTCATCCGAAAGGTTGGCTGATCTGTTCATCAAGGAGATTGTGGCTCGTCATGGTGCCGGTGTCCATCGTGTCTGATCGTGACACTCGGTTTCACCTCTAAATTTGGAAGAAATTCCACGACGCCATGGGGACGAGATTACATATTAGCACGGCTTATCATCCCCAGACTGATGGTCAGTCAGAAAGGACCATTCAGACATTGGAAGACATGCTTCGGGCATGTCTGATTGATTTTGGGGGAAGTTAGGATGACCACTTACCGTTAGCTGAATTCTCATACAATAACAGTTATAATGCTAGTATTGGCATGTCGCCATATGAGATGCTATACGGTAGAAGATGTAGGACGCCCGTATGTTGGGGAGATATTGGGCAGAAAGAATTAGGAGGTGTCGAGGTAATCGAGGCTGCGACCGAGAAGCTCGAAAAGATTAAAGCCTTCATGAAGGCAGCCAAAGATAGACAGAAGTCGTATGCCGATAAACGACGCAGACCGATCGAGTTCCAGGGGGTGACCGGGTTATGTTGAAGGTCTCACCTTGGAAGGGTATCATACGATTCCGAAAACGAGGTAAGCTAAGCCCGAGATATATAGGCCCTTTCCGAATCATTGCCCGAGTTGGGGAGGTGGCCTATAGATTGGAGTTACCAGAAGACTTAAGTGGAATTCACCCGACATTCCATGTATCTCATCTGAGAAAGTGCTTAGCCGATGAAGACATGATTTTTCCACTGAAGACATCGAGGTAGACGAAAGCTCAATTATGTGGAGCAGCCAGTGCAATCATCGATAGAAAAGAAGTAGGCTGAGAAATAAAGTGGTTCCTCTTGTGCGGGTACAGTGGAAGCACAGGAAGGGATCTGAATCTACGTGGGGAACAGAGGAGGAGATGAGGCAGCATTATCCTCGTCTGTTTGAGGAATAACAGGTTTCGGGGACGAAACCTATATAAGGGGGTGGACTTGTAACACCCGGTTATTTTTAAAAGACAAGATATAAAGAATAAAAGAAAGAAAAGCAATAAAGTCCAAGTAGAGGGACTAAAAATGTCCAAAAGGACAAAATCTTTGAAAAGTGGGTCTAAAGGTGGCATGGCCGCCCATCACCTTTTCTACACTCAAAACTTCGGACCTTTTTAGAGAGAGAAGAGGAGAGAGCAGAAACACTCTCGGTTTTGAAGAACGAAGAAGAAGAAGTCGAATTCAAGGTAAGAATTCGTGGTTTTTATATGTTTATGTCGGGTTTTATCCCGGTTATATGTTTATGTGCTTATGTGTTGTGTATGTGCTTGTGTGTGTGTTGGTGTTGTTTTTAGGTGTTTGAACTCATTGCAAGCGGGTTAGAAAGGAAGAAACACCGAAGTTGCATCAGGTGAGTTTCTAGACCCCGGTTTTCTACTTGTTTTTAAAACTCTCTTGGGGCTGAAAGTGTATTAAAAAGGTTTTTACAAAGTTTATGTATGTTTACCTGTATGTATTATCCATGTTAAATGCTGATTCTTGAATGCTTATAGGTTGTTCATGTTAGAATAGCCATGTTGAGTTTAGAACAAATGGGTTTGATGAATTGGGGTTGAAAACATATCAGGAACATGATATGCAGAAGGTTCATACGCCTGAAAAATGCCTTAGACAAAATTAAGTATAAACCCATGCGCCTGAACAGTAGCCCATGCGTCTGAAATTGCCTTAGAATTTTCTAAGTATAGCCCATGCGCCTAAAGTGGCCCATGCGCCTAAGGTGGCTCATGCGCCCAAGTGGCCCATGCGCCTAAGTGTTTCCATGCGCCTGAATTGTCATGCGCCTAAGAGTAAAAATGGTTAAGTGTTGGCTAATGCGCCTATATAGTGATGAAACGCCCAAACAGGGCTCATGCGCCTAAATAGGGCCCATGCGCCTAAACCCTTAGAATTTATTACAGAATGTTTTGGGAGTCTGTGTCCTTAAGGTTTTGACCAAGGTTGACTAGGGTTTATTAATGATGGGTTCATGCATGATAATGATTGATTATTATTGTCTTATGGTTGTTCCTTATTATTATTATTGCTATTATTATTATACTTATAGAATGTGACTTTACGTGGTATGTTTATTATCGTAACGTAAAGTATATTGTAATAATAAAGAGAAAGAGCAATAAAGAAAGAAGAGGAACATTAATAAAATGTTAACAAGTCTTGCAAGCTTATAGGAGGTACACGACCGTGTTGTCGTTAGCTCAACTGTGCTGCGGGTTAGCTACCCTTTTATGCACACAGGGCCAGTCTTGGAGATTGACAGGACCTTTGTAGCGTACCCTGGGTGCTTGGGTCGGCCTTGTATACAGTACACAGCACCCTTTCGAGGGATACAGTTCACCCTTTCGAGGGATATAGTTTACCCTTTCGAGGGATATAGATGGCCCATCACCCGTTTCCCATCGCGCATATAGTTGGGGTATTGCTCATTGGTCCATACAGACAATGAAAGATAAAGAATAAAGAAAACAGAATAAACAAGGCATACAGTAAAGAGACCGAATAGTAATTGTTCATATAATTGATGCGTGCTCGCATATACAGTAAAGAATTGTTATTTAAAAGAAAAGAGTACTTTCATATACAACATACAGAAAGTATTTTATTACCTATAAAACTAGAACTCACTCAGCAACGCTAACTTTATATATTTTTTAGTTGGCAGGTAAATATTGCTGAGGATGGCACGAGGGTGAAGCTACTCGGCAGGGAAAGACTGACATCCATTCATAACTATTATTTCTGCTGTTTTGTAATGCAATTAAACAGTTCTTTTGTGTTCGATCAAACAATTATGTATTGCTTAACAATAGTGTTTAATGAAATGAAATGAATGGTTTTTGTTAAAATGATTCCGCTGCTAAAGTTTTTAAATTTATAATGTATTTAATGATGTGAATGACCAACTGTGAGGTCTCCGGTAACGGGGCCTTACAAGGGACAACCAAGGTCGTCTACCTGTTAGAATGGAGTAGACTAGGTTGTAGATGAAGTCTAGATGACGAAAACGAGACCAAGCGGGTCGGATTTGGTGCAAAGATGAAGAAAATGGTGAAGAAGAAGAAGATGGAGGTGAAGATGAAATAATGGTTCTAGGGCTGGAAATGGGGGGTATTTATACCCATCCCAAGTTTGCAAAAATGTCAATTTTAGTCCCTGCACTTAACCCCCGAGTTTCCCAAATTTGTTTCGATTGAAAAAAGACTTTGTTAGGTTAATTATATTAATTATAAAAATGTATTTAATGATATATATAACTTAAAAATGGTTTCATTGATGACGTTAATTTTATATAAAAATGATATATTTGGCGGTTACGATGTTGAAAGTTTTAAAGTTTTTAAGGATAGCATATGATTACAATGAAAGCACAAGCACAACGATGATAAAGCAAGCATGATATCCACATAAAGAGTTAATAAAGATGAGGGATGATTGATCAAAGAATAGTTAACGGAAAACCACGCTAAATTAACGGACCTTAAGGTGACGGATGTCACAGTATCCCCTAGTTGAGAGAATTTCGTCCCGAAATTTAGCTGGAGTTAGGTCCAAGAGTGTCATCCTCGAATAGATGTGGATATTTGAGTTTCATCTGATCTTCTCGTTCCCATGTAAACTCTGGCCCTCGTTTTGAATTCCACCTTACGCGAACAATAGGTATTCGACTGCGCTTCAGTTGCTTGACCTTTCGATCCATGATCTCAATGGGTTCCTCAACAAAATGAAGCTTCTCGTCAATTTTGATTTCCTCAATTGGCACGTGAGGTTCGACACGTGAAAAGTATCATGTACACCGCTGAGTTCTTGTGGCAACCTTAATCGGTAAGCCACTGGACCGATTCTTTCTGTAATCTCGAATGGTCCAACGTATCTTGGGGCTAACTTCCCTTTCTTTCCAAATCGAATGACTCCTTTCCAAGGCGAGACTTTAAGTAATACCCGATCCCCAATGTTGAATTCTAGAGGCTTTCGACGGTTGTCGGCATAGCTGTTTTGGCGATCTCTAGCAGCTTTTAGTCGGTCTTTGATTTGAAAGATCTTGTCAGTTGTTTCTTGAATGATCTCTGGGCCTGTTAATTGACTTTCACCCAATCTCGGCCCAACAAACGGGAGCTCTGCATTTCCTTCCATACAATGCTTCGAACGGAGCACACCCAATGCTTGTATGGTAGCTATTGTTGTAAGAGAACTCGATCAACGGTAGATGAGAATCCCAACTACCACCAAAGTCGATTACACACGCCCTCAACATGTCTTCTAGCGTCTGTATAGTTCGTTCACTTTGGCCATTTGTCTGAGGGTGATAGGCGGTACTCATATCTAATCGAGTGCCCATCGCTTTCTGTAGTGTCTGCCAAAATCGTGAAGTAAATCGGCTGTCACGGTCGGATATGATTGACACTGGTACTCAGTGTCTTGTCACAACCTCTTGATGTACAGTCTCGCCAACTTATCCATTTTGTAGTCTTCTCGGATAGGCAAGAAATGTGCTGATTTCGTCATTCGATCCACAATGACCCATATCGAATCATGCCCGCTGCTTGTTCTAGGGAGTTTGGTAATGAAATCCATAGCTATATTCTCCCATTTCCACTCGGGAATTTCACGTTGCTGTAATAATCCCGATGGTTTCTGATGTTCAGCTTTAACTTTCGAGCATGTTAAGCATCTACTTACGTACATAGCAATGTCTTTCTACATGCCTGGCCACCAGAATAGATCTTTAAGATCGTGATACATCTTGTCTGCACCAGGATGAATAGAGTATCGCTTTTTATGGGCTTCATCAATGACTAAGGTACGTACACCTCCCCATCTGGGCACCCATATGCGATCCATGAAGTACGGTATACCATCATCCTTGCAAATCATCTGTTTATCTAACCCTCGGAATTCTTCTCCCGCAAGGTTTTCTTCTTTCACTGCCTCACTTTGTGCAATTTGGATTTGAGCTTTCAAGTTCGTTTGAATGGTCAATCCCAACGCTCGAGTACGTAGTGGTTTCACGCGTTCTTTACGGCTTAAAGCATCAGCCACCACGTTAGCTTTTCCCGGATGATACCGGATTTCATAATCGTAGTCACTAAGTAGCTCTACCCAACGTCGCTGACGCATATTATGTTCCTTCTGATCCAGGATATGTTGGAGGCTCTTATGATCTGTGAAGATGATGCATTTGGTTCCATACATGTAATGCCTCCAAATCTTGAGTGCAAATACTACAGCGCCCAATTCAAGATCATGAGTTGTATAGTTCATTTCGTGCACCTTAAGTTGCCGCGAAGCGTAGGCAATCACCTTATCCTTTTGCATTAGCACACATCCCAATCCTTGATGTGAAGCATCGCAGTACACCACAAAATCATCAGTTCCGTCTGGGAGGGACAGTATAGGCACGTTACACAACTTCTCATTCAACGTTTGGAACGCTTGTTCTTGTGCATGTCCCCAATCAAACTTCTTGTCTTTCTGAGTAAGCAATGTTAATGGCTGTGCGATCTTTGAAAAATTCGCGATGAAGCGACGATAGTAACCGGCCAATCCTAAGAATTGCCGTATCTCTGATGGTGTCTGGGGTGCATCCCATTTCTTCCACCGCTTTGATCTTGCCGGGATCTACATGAATCCCGTCCTCATTAACCACATGACCCCAAAACTTCACTTCCCTTCCCGCACCAAAAATTTCACACTTGCGAGAACTTGGCGAAAAGTTTCTCTTCCCGTAACATTCCAGAATTCCGCCCGAAGGTGTTCTTCATGATCCTCTTTCGATCGGGAGTAGATAAGTATATCGTCTATGAATACGATCACAATTTATCCAAATAAGGTTTGCACACCCGATTCATTAGATCCATAACACAGCTAGTGCGTTAGTCAGCCCGAACGGCATGACCAAGAACTCATAGTGCCCATAACGAGTTCTAAACACTGTCTTCTGTATGTCATCCTCGAAAACTCTTAGTTGATGATATCCAGAACGAAGGTCGATCTTTGAGAAATACGAAGCTCCTTGCAGCTGATCAAACAGATCATCGATCCTGTGGAGATGATATCGATTCTTCACGGTTAACTTGTTCAGCTCACTGTAATCGATGCACATTCGAAACGACCCATCCTTCTTTTTGAGAAATAATACCGGTGCTCCCCAGGGCGAATGACTCGGACAAATAAAACCCTTCTCCAGTAGCTCTGTAACCGACTAGATAACTCTTGCATCTCGGATGGCGCTAACCGATAGGGCCTCTTTGCTACCGGTGTAGCTCCTCCAGAACCAACTCTATACGGAATTCCAACCGTCTTAGAGAGGCCTTAAATCATCCAGAGGAGGCAAACCAGGACAGGTATCCGTTCGAGGTAATATCTATGGTAGTTCCTCTGTCTCGTCGGCTGTTCCTTTCCTTCCTCTCTACCATGCGATAACCGTAGCTCGAGCCAAAAGCGTGCAATTGCTTTCGTAAACTTCGACGTGCTTTCATGCAGGAAATAAGCTTTAAGTTCCTTCCCGGTCGTTCTCCCCTCATCCCTTAACTCTTATCCTTTCTCCCTTCCACTCTTCCCCGTTTGGCAATGGGGATTCGTACTACTTTGTCCCGACAGACAATCTCTGCTCCGTTTTGCGACAACCAATCCATACCCACAATCACGTCAAAACTTCCTAGCTCAAAGGGTATCAAGTCTATATCGAAGGCGTGGTCCTCCAATGTTAACGAGCACTTACTAATAATCTCATCGGCCTGAACAACCCTACCATTGGCCATCTCTACATAGTAGCTAGTTCTAGCCTACTAGGACTCAAATCAAGCAATTGCACAAACTCAGAGGATATAAAGCTATTGTCTGCTCCAGTATCAAATATATAGATGCGAAGTGATGATTGAGTAAGTGCGTACCCGTGACAACATTCGGGTCCTCACGGGCATCGTTGGTTCCAATGACGAATGCACGTCCCCGAGCTGCATTCCCTTGATTTGTCGGGCCTTGATTTCCAGCTATGGCCATCACTTGCTGCCGGTTGTTCCCCTGTTGACCCGGTGCCCGATTCAGCCTGGGGCACATGTTTCTGTATGATCGAGGCCTCCCACACTCGTAACAGGCCCTGGCATTCCCGGCGGGGTTAACCGCGTTGACTGGTGCCACAAGATTCGGCGCTGTTCCTGCGTCTCTCTCGCCTCGCCAAGTTATTCCCGGGCGTCTACATTGGCGCACACCCGGCCACTGTTCCTGGGGGATGATGATAGTTGCACCCTGTCACATTTGGGGTGCAGCCCCACATACTCTCTTTTACCCTGAGTCACGACCATAAAATTTCTGGTCGTCTTGGATCTCTTATCAACACTTCCCGGCACTCGACCGACTTGTTTCCCCAACATCTTTTCTCTTTTCTGCTCCTCTGCCCAAAAAACCCCCGTTCTCACCATTTCATCAGTCAAGCGCCAGCCTTCAGAATTGCGCTCTGGATAGTAGGAGGAGCAGCTGCTGTAACCATCGCCCGGATTTGAGGCGCTAGTCCCCAAATATACCTCTCGATTCTTTTTGATTCCGTATTGAACAGATGCGGAACCATCTTTGCAGCTCATGAAAACGATCCGTATAAGCTGCATGCCTGGCCCCTACCATAGGATGATTCTAGAATTCATGCTCCAGTTTCTGCATCTCTCGTTGAGGGGCAGTGTTCCTCGGTGATCAAAGCTTTTAAACTCATCCCATAACATCTGCATCGCAGATTCTCTTCCTCTAGCTTGAACCCGGGTGTTCCACCAGGTTAGGGTCTTGCCCTGCAGTGAACAGGTGGCATATTTGAATCTCTGGTTGTCGAGGCACTCACTGATGTCAATTACTACCTCCATCTTTTCTAGCCACCTGGTTAGGGCTATCGCCCCACCTTTCCCATCAAATTCTCTTGGTTTGCAGGCCACAAACTCTTTGTATGAACACACCCGTGTTGGACCTAAAGAACCAATGAGCCTGATCAGAAAAACCTCTAAGTCCCACAGACATTACAACTGCTGAAGAAGATCACAACAGCTGAAGACATCAGCTGATTACAAAGGTCTGAAGACAAAGTCTGAAAGTAAAGAACTGAAGACAAAGTCTGAAGGTGAAAGTACTGAAGACAAAGACTGAAGACCAGAGTGATCAGCAGTTGTCACCAACAAGCTGAAGTGTTAACTTCAGTAGTTGTGATGGTTTTACTTTTCAGTACTTGTAATTTTACTTTCAGTAGTTTATCATTTCAGTAGTTTTTAAGTCAGTAGTTTTATGTATTTGTACTTAGCATTCTCTGAGATGTGATCAGTTGTGTTGAGAACATTTTAGTAGTTTGCATTATTTCAGTAGTTTGTAAAATTCTGTTAGATGTCACTATCAAGTGACATCAGCAGACGTCACATTCCTCTATATAAGGGATGTTGACCTAGCTGTATTATAATCGAAGCATTACGCGTGAATGAAAACATTCCTTTAACAGAAATATTCTCTCTCTATAATTGTGATTATTTGCATATTCATACTTACTTTTCTTGCTTGAATTCGATCTTATTTCGTGATATTCCGCTGCATAATCAAATCTAATGATCCGATCCTATCAAATGGTATCAGAGCTGGTTAATCATTGATCGATCTAACAATGATCATTGAAACTGCTCTTTTGATAGCGAGGGTTGGTCGATTAGCATTTTTGCAAGAATTGATTTAGAAATTGATTTTCTGTTGCTTCCGGTTAATTAATTGAGATTCTACTTGTGTTTTCAATTGTGTTGTTGAGTTTTCCAACTAGACCGATTTTAGTCTCATTGAATTCGATTGAATTATGAAAATGACTACTTCAATGAATGATCCTCACATACTACTGGCTCCTCAACTAAGCCCAATGCTTGTTAGGAGTAAGTATAACATATGGAAACGCCGAATGCTCCATCACCTGTGTCTGTTAACAGTTCAGGTTGTTGGAAGTCTGTGGTTTATGGACCATACAAGCCTATGGTGAGTAATCCTGAAACCAATGAGATGGTTCCTAAAAAGAAGGAACAATATTCTAATGAGGATTTAAAAACTGTTTTGAGATTGATGCTAAAGCCCATGGAATTCTGGCCATGGCACTGCCTAATGAAATCTATTCGGGGCTTATGCATCATGAAACTGCCTATGATCTCTGGGTTGCTCTGAAGGAACAATTTGGAGGAACTGATGAGGTCTTATCAAACAACAGAGAAATCCTTGCCCAGCAATATGAGACATTCTCTCATAGGAAGGGTGAGACATTGACTCAATAGTTTGAGCGGTTTTCATTTTTTTTCTCTGATCCTGCTTAAAATGGTTCAACATGAATACACAAACAGCCAGATGAACAACAGATTCCTCAGATCCCTGCCTGAGAGATGGGACACTTACACCATTGTCCTACGCGCTAGTGCAAATCTTGATACTCTATCTCTCACCCAACTTCATAGGAACTCTTAACATTTGAGAGAGAGATAGAACAGAAAAGAAACTATCTTCATCTGGAAAGTTCACTGATGACTTTGTACCAGGTAACACTTGCTCTGGTTGGTCATGAGTCTGAATATGCTTCATCTGAAAGTTCATATGATGAGCATATTGATTTCTCTTCAAACAGTGGAAATCATGCTTTTGTTGGAGTTGAGGGAAACTCAGGCTTTAATGTTGATAATTTGTGTTTTATGATGGATGATTTGAAAGGAATTGCTGATGATGATCTGGAAGAGATGGATATTCTGAGCCAAATGGTATTGATTAATACAGATCTCAAAAGTTTTATAAAAGAACAGGTAGGAAATTTCCTGGTCTCTCTGGCAAAACAAGGTTGGTTTTGACAAGAGTAAGTTGAGATGTCACAAGTGCCACAGACTTGGACATTTTGCTAGAGAGTGTAGATCATCTGGATCTAACTCATCTGCACCCTTTGTGACTTTTTCAAGCAATAGCTCACAATCCAAAGGGCAACATTCTACTAGTTCTGATCATCATTCACAACATCAATCATCTCCTGCATACTTTGTCCCTCAAAGCCCCATGCCCATATCCTTATCCATGTTTTTACATGCCTCAGTCTGGTTAAGTTTCTGTACCCATGGCTCAACAACCACATGCTCTACCTACCTGATCCTCAGCCATCTCAAACAAATCAGCAATCTCAATCTCAATCTCATCAGAGCTTTTTCACCCCTGAGGTTATTGACTGGAGTAGCCTACCAGATGATGTCTCTGGTTATTCTGAGCAATTTGCTGGTGCTGGTCAACATGGTGGTGAAAACCCTTTTGGAAACCTTGCTTTAATGGCCCTGGAATCTACTGATGAAAATCCTTCATCATCACAGGTACCACAGGTATCCCTAAGGCTAAGGCCAAGTTATGTTCTGAATCATGCATAGCTTCTTTGTTTCTATTAGGGAAGCAAATGTAGCTTTAATTAATCAAAACCTTGACCCAGAAAAAGCAATTTCCAAAGAAAAGCTGAATTTGAGTCTGTTTTAAAAGCAAGGATGAGGAGATTTATAAACTTAAGTGTCAAATTACTGATGAAAAAGCAAAGGTAGAGGTCATTCTAGAAAATCACAAGAATCTCAAAGAAACACTTGCAGCTACCCAAGTTGATTGTGAACGCTGGGTAACATCATGCAAGGGATTTGAAATGCTTCTCAGTAAGCAAACTGCTTCCATGTGAAGTTTGGGATTGGGTATAATCATACCATACCTTCCACAGATTTTACTCCCAAGTTAGAAGTACAATCTGAGGTTGAGTGTCACTCCCAAACCCATCATTAGGTGTTTCATCCTCAAATGATAATTCAAAATCTGAGGATGAATATAGTGTGAGTATCTCAGTTAATCAAATAACTGATGATTCCACTGCTTCGAAACACTTGATCAAGAAGAGGCTGAGAAATTCAGGTGTTGTTCCACAAGGTACTCAAAGTACTGAAGGGCAAAACACAAAACCTGAAGAGCATTTTAAATCAGAGGAAACCAGAATTCCTTGACAACTGCTGAAGAATCTATCAGGATTCTAAAAAGTACTGATAGAAAACCACTGAAGAAGAAATCTTCAGTTGTTGAAAATCCTTCAGTACTTCCCAAAAGTACTGAAAGGAGAAAGTACTGAAGAACAAAGCTTCAGTAGTTTCATCAACTTCAGCAGTTGATCAAGAAAAGATGAAAAGAAAGCCATGTGAAATATGTGGTTTGTTCAATCATCTGACTGATGAATGCTGGTATAACAAGGGTTTAAAATTCAATAAAGAGAAAATCATTAAGAAGGAAATGCATAAAATGAAAAATGAATTTCAAACCAAGTTTGTACCACAATCATCTCATTCTGATAAACCTAAGCTTTCTCAAAAAGTCACTAAGAAGGAAGGGGTTTATCAAACAACAGCTGAATTATTCCTCAGAGAATATTAAAAAACTCAGACTAAGTCTGTGTCTTTTCAAAAGAAAGATGTAGTGAATCACAAGAACAAATCATCTACAAGTACTGATGTGTCAACTGAGTTGAAAACTCTGTCAACCATCAGACACAACTTGTGATGATGGTTCAACATCTATTGGGGGAGTTAACCAAAGATTTTTTGTGATTAAACCACTGAAAAGGACACCTAAGCCAAAATCCAAGGAATCCTTTTCAGCACCATCTACATCTTCAAAAGTTGTTCATCATGCACAACCTGTTAGTTTAACATCTGTTGATGAAAACAGACCCAAAACCAAAAAGTTTGGGTCTCAAAGGCTAACTAATGTTTGTGATAAAATGCAGGTTTCTTCAACATGCCAAAGAAGCATCTGGTATGTGGACAGTGGAGGATCCATGCTATGACAGGGAGCAGCTCTCTTCTTCATGACTATTCCCAAAGGAAGAATGGATTTGTTTCTTTTGGAAATGATGCCAAGGGTTACATCATTGGGAAGGTTTTGTCTCAAATGGAGAGATAAGATTTGATGATGTTAACCATGTGGAGAATCTCAAATACAATCTTTTGAGTGTCAGTCAATGTGTGATAAAGGGCATGTTGCACTTTTCACAAGTCAAAACTGTAGGATTCTGTCTTCCAAAGTTTTTGCACAAATTGACAAGATCGGGATGAGTATACTTCTGAAGGCCAACAGGATTGGAAGAGTATATGCTTTAGATCTATCAAAGAAAATTGATCTAAAAGGCCATCCATGTCTGTTCTCCAAAGCCTCTTCCTCAAGAATCTGAACTATGGCATAGAAGGCTTGGTCATGTAATCTCAAGAACATGAATCACTCATTCATCATAGTTTTAGTAGAGGTTTGCCATTGAAGGAGTTCCAAGTGTGATGATTAACTCTGCCCAGCTTGCTTAAAAGGAAAGCAACACAAGCTTCATTCCCTCCTAAGAAGAACCAAAGTCCCACTGCCCTGTGCAATTTAAAACTGCATATGGATCCTTTGGTCCTGTGAAGATAATGAGCATGGCAAAGAAAAAGTACTGCCTGTCTGGTAATTTGTGGATGATTATTCCCAGATATGTAATGGACTTCTTTCTTCTTGCATTCCAAGGATGATGCTGCTCAAAGTATTATCTATTTTGTGTTACATGTGGAAAGCGTATTCACGTCACTCCCTCAAATGTGTGAGAAGGACAATGGGACCATAGTTTTGAATCACACTCTTGATGAATTCTATTTGTCTAAGGGAAGTCAACAAAAGACAAATAGAGTATTCAAAGAACTCCAGAGCAAAATGGAGTGTTGATGCATGTATGTCCCTAGATCATGAGCTGTAATGTAATAAATCTTGTCTGTCTTTTATGATGTAATTGTATCATTAATGAAATGATATGAATTGGTTGTTACTTGTGATGTTTAATATTTCATTAATAGTTGTGATTGAATTGATTGGGTTTATGAATGTTTGAATGATTGCACATTATGTTATATTAATTAAAACATTCAAACTTAACTTAATGAAGTTCTCATGCGAATGGCCCATGCGAATGGACCACACGCATGAATAACTTCATACGATTGACTCAATCGCACGACTGAAACAGGAGACTGGATCAGTCGTATGATTGACACATAAGATTGACTCAATCGCACGACTGAACACTCAGTCGTGCGGATGAATCAACCGCATGGTTCAATCGCACGACTGAACCATACTTATGGCCCAGTCGCACGATTGAACAATACTAACCTATAAATAGACCCAATTCGTGGAAAAACGTAAGCATTCATCCCATTACGATTCCAGACGTACCCTAGCCGTCCAGAAGCCTCCCAAATCGTTCTCCAAGTTCACAGAACACATCAGATCGGTTCCTAATCGATTTCTGACGTTGATTTCAATTCTTGATTGATTCATCGTGTGTTCTCACTGATTGGATCGCCAATCAAATAGGATTCCGCACTATTTGAGTTGGTTTAACACGCAATCACTAGGTATTTCGTTCAAATACCAGGTCCTAACAAGTGGTATCAGAGCTTTGGCTCTTGATTTCGTGTTGATTCAATCAAGATTGCATAAAAGTTTGTGTTTTTGCACGAAAAACGCAATCTTTGGCATCAAAAGTGATCTTGGACGTTCCCTGCTCATCGAAGTTCAGTTTCTACGGACTTAGGCGATTTGGACTTGCGAAATTTCGAATTTTTACGGCTGAAACCCGTCAAACCTAGAAATTTTCGCAAAACAGCAGCTTCAGTCGCACGAGTGACCCATTCGCACGACTGGACTCCATTCGCATTGCTCATTCGCACGATTGGACCTAGTCGCACCCTTCATTCGGCCGACTGAACCGTTCGTTCGCATAGCTCATACGCACCAGATTCATTCGCACGACTGAACCATTCGCCCTGTTCAGTCGCACGGTTGAACCAATCGCAGAGTTCATACGCACGATTAGACCATTCGCATCCTTCAGTCGCATCAGTTAAAGTTTATTTGATTAGATTCTAAGTTTATTAGCCATGGAAGATCAGAGGTACGACTGACTGCTGGGAAGAGGAAGAGAGGATGGTTTCGGTTGAGTTGTAGGAGGTAGGTAATCACAATAAACCACCAAAGCTCTTGACTTTAGATGAGTTTCCCCACTGGAAAACGTTTGAGATCTTCCTCCTCAAGTGAGTAGATCCTAATCTGTGGGAGCTATTAGAGGTTGGTTTATAGTACACGGTGGGAGACTAGATGGAGTTTTAAAGTTAAGTTAAGTGGATGACCGACGCACAAGTATAGAAAGTAAAGTAAGTAATGCCACAGAAAGTAAAGTTCAGAGCAGAAAAAGAAAAGGGTTTATGCATTGATCACTCAGTCTATCCCCAAAGACATATTCCACCAGTACTCAGAGAACAAGCAGTCCAAGAAACTGTGGGATGAGCTAGAGAAGAGATATGATGGGGAATGCATCATTGAAGGCAATCAAGGCAAAGGAGTTAAAGAAGGAATTCGATAACTTCTCATCGATTGGTAATGAGAGTTTAGAGATGAAGTCATAGACAGATTCTACCACTTGATGAGCGAGTTGCATACACATGGAGTGGAAACGACTATGGAAGAGAAAGTAAGCAACTTCGCAGACGGATTGCCTGATAAGTGGGCTTCATTCGTGTAACCTTAGACAGAATGAAATGCTTATAAAGCTGGATATAAATGACTTCATTCTCAAGTTGCGTGAAGAAGCTCTTAGGATGAAGTATAGAGCTCAGAAGTCTGCGTACACACAAAATCCAGCTTTATACAACGCCACGCCTCAAGCTAAGACATCTGGAGCACCTCTCCAGACAGCATTTGTGTCTAGCTCGTCAGGTCCTTCACATGCTTCTCCTTCTGGATCAGACACGTCAGGGTCATCATGTACCCACTATATTGGATCAGAAGCAAGTGCTACCAAATTGAAGACCGAGAACCTCGTAGAATGTGGTAATGTGACTGTAGAAGTAGCACGAGAGCATAGAGCATATCTTCTAGCCGCAGTAGTTCATTCATATGATGGACTTGTTGCTGGGAAGATTGGAAACTGCCATCTGGCAGATGAGGACTACGAGCAGGTAGATGAAATGGAGCTTGAAAGAATGGATATAATGTGGGCCTTAGCTAGCGCTGTCCGAAGGGCGAAGAAGAAGTTTGTTAAGAAGACAGGACAGAATTTGATAGCTACTAAGGACAACATTTGGCTTTGACAAGAGCAAAGTGACCTGCTTCAACTGTGGAGAGAAAGGGCACTTCAAGAGAGAATGTGTCAAGCCAAAGAAGACGGGTAATGGGAACCCGTTCTCATCCTTTACTCGCCAAGACAAGCAAGCTTCCAGTTCTACTTCATCAAACAAGGACCCAAAAGCCTTGACTGCTCATGATGATGAAGGACAGGAGGATTGGAGTTTTAGGTTTGTCTCACCAGAATCTAACATTGCCAGTGTTGAAGATATTGATGATGATTCTGCGAGTGAAGGTGATCTAGCAGTTGAGATAGCGATGTCACACAGTGAAGAAACAACTGCAGCTGAGGTCAGTTACAAGCCAAAGGAGGAGACTTCCACGTCAGAAACAGAAAAGTCAGAATCACCAGAACCAGAGACGTCTGATGCTGCGTTGATGGCTAACTCTTCTGAAACAACACAGGTAAGTACAACTGACCAAATGTTTAATAATCATGCTTGTTCTACTGTGATATGTTTAGGAATAGCATTGATGAAAAATTTGCTAGGTTATTAGATCACAATGATAACTTAGTAAAAGATTTACAACTATGCACTGAGGCCAATAGAGTTCTAAAACAAAATGAGCATAGTTATAAAGAAAAGATAGACCTATTGACTAAACAGCTTAGGGAAACCGAAGTAGTTGCCTTTAACCAAGCAAATGACATTAGGTACTATCTAAACTCCCTAGAGGACACTAAGAAGCAAAAGGCAGTTCTAGAAGTAGAAGTTAATTCCTTAAAACAGAAACTGCATAGTTGGACTAGTTCTTCACACATAGTTCAACACTTAGTGAGAGAAAGGAATAACGGGGAGGGATTAGGCTACAAAGTGGTTCCACCACCACCTGAGACCTTGATGAACACCAAGTCTAAACCAGTAAACAACAACCCCATCAAGGATCATGTGGTGACCACTCCTCTTGTTACTGATCCAGACACATCATGTTCATCTACTGAATCTGGACAGAAACAAAAGGAGGCCACTTCAAAGGCAAAGGGTAAATTGCCTTGTGTTAATCTGGAAAATGAATTTGAAAAAGTTAACTTAAAGTCAGGGTCAAACAGAGTCAAATCAGAACCTAAAAGGACTTCAAACGTTAATTTTTCACATGCTACAAGTCAAAAACCAGTTAACCAAAAAGTGGAACACGTTAAACAGGTTAAAACAGTTAAATTTGTTAAACCAGAGAAAACATCAAACATGCAAGAGTCAAAACCTAAAGTGATTGATGTTACTAGAGTGTCACGCATTTCTCCACAAAGAAAGTCTACTCATAAAGTTGATAGCAGATCATGCTACAACTGTGGAGAATGTGGACACATTGCTTCCTATTGTCCTTTCTATCAGACACCTAGGAAGAAGATTGATCTTCAGGACTCTAGACCTAGGTCTTCTAAGAGGAGTTCTCTAACTCCACCTAGAAGATCTAGTGAACCTAAAGTCCAACCTGTAAGCCAGACGACTGTTTATCATAAACAGGCATTGCACAAATCTGGCTTATGGAAAGAGAAGTCATCCTGTGTGTCTGATACTGATGACAAGAAGGAATCTGAGTTACCCTCACCCTCTAAAGGTCAATGGGTAGAGTTTATGATGTGTGATGCCTCTGGGAAACCCAAGACAGTAAAGGCTTGGGTTCCTAACCTAAACTAATACATTTACTTGATATGTGCAGGGTGTTCGGTATAGCGCTGAGACTAACACGTGGATTATAGACAGCGGAGCATCCAGGCACATGACAGGAAATAGAGCCCTTTTATCAAATGTCAAACAAATAAAGGAGGGCATGTTTCCTTTGCAGGAAACAAGGGAGGATACATCACAGCACAGGGAGAAGTGGGAAATCAGAAAGTTAAGTTTGATAAGGTGAACTACGTTCAACAACTTCAGAATAACTTACTTTCTGTTTCCCAAATCTGCGATAAAGGATTTAAAGTCATCTTCGACAACAAGAAGTGTTACGTGTGCTGAAGAAAGACTACATGATCCAGAGGACCAAGTTCTGATGACTGCTTCAAGATATAAGGACCTTTATGTCTTGGATCTGTCAACAGCTGCTCCAACGGATCATGAGGTGCAGTGCTTTCTATCTAAAGCTACTGAGAAGGACTCAATCTCCTGGCATAGGAGAATGGGACACATTAGTCAAAGGAAGATGAATCACTTGATTCAGAAGGACTTAGTGAGAGGAGTAAATGTCAAGAACTTCCAACTTCCTGACTTTTGTGTAGCTTGCAAGAAAGGCAAACAGACAAAGAAGTCTCATAAGGAAAGAAAGTTCATTCAATAGAACTTCCTCTTGAACTTCTTCACATGGATCTGTTTGGTCCAGTCAGTACAAGGAGCATTGCAGGCGATTGTACTGTTTTGTGGTCACTGATGACTACTCAAGGTTCACTTGGGTAATGTTTCTGAAATCCAAATCAGAAACATTTGAGTCATTCAAGGAATTAGTCACCACTCTGGAATCTCTCTACAAGCTAAAGGTTAGACAAGTACGCTCAGACAACGGGACAGAATTCAAGAATCAATGGATGGAGGCATACTGCAAGGAAAAGGGAATTGTTCATCAATTCACTTCAGCCTACACGCCTCAGATGAATGGTGTTGCTGAGAGGAAAAATAGAAGCTTGATAGAGACTGCACGGACTATGCTGGCTGACTCGAAACTGCCTATCCAATTCTGGAATGAGGCAGCAGTAGCAAATGCATGTTATACACTGAATCGAGTCCTAATAGTCAAGCGCCACGGAAAGACATGTTATGAGCTACTACAAAGACGCAAACCGAATTTGGAGTATCTTGAACCTTTTGGCGCGCCGTGTACACTTCTGAAGAAGACACAAGAAGGAAAATTCAGCGAGAAGGCAGATGAAGGAATCTTTCTAGGATACAACATACCGAAAAGCGAGTTTACAATAACTCAACGGGTCTTGTAGAAGTGTGGTGTAATGTCGACGTTCAGAGATATACCACACCACCTACAGGCAAAGGACCTGCCTACTTCTTCGATTATGATGGATTCTTCAAATCCTTCAACATACCTCTCTCTCCCTCGGATGATGAGCTAGCTACTAGGATGATGTATGATATCTGAATACACCTCATCTAGCACACAGGGAGAATCATCTACTCAGTCAGGGGGAGTAGTCGACGACAGTGACTCCTCCTCTGAAGATGAAGCTGAAGCAGATGACCAGAACAGTCAGGAGGAACAGGTTCCAGTTCCTGAAAGTCCACAAGCATCTACGAGTGATGCACCTTCGACTTCAGAACCTCAAACTCCAACTACCTCAGATGCAGAACCAAATGTTCATAATCTGGTTCTGAGGTGGCTGTTCCTACTACTCCAGGATCACGACTAAACGTCTATCATCCCCTTGACAATGTTATTGGGGATGTCAGATCAGGAGTACAAACCCGAAATCAGTTATACTCAGCTGATTACGCCTCGGTTATGGAGAAAGGTTACATTCATGATGGTGCTTATCGATGTTTTGTCTCGCAGGTTGAGCCAAAATATGTCAGTGAGGCACTAAATGATGAGGCGTGGGTGAGTGCCATGCAAGAAGAACTTCTGCAGTTTAAGAAGTTAGGTGTATGGACTCTGGTTGATAGACCTAAAGGTGCTAAAGTCATTGGCACTAAATGGGTACTAAAATGCAAGAAGGATGACCAAGGGGTCATTATCAGGAACAAAGCTCGACTGGTGGTTCAAGGTTTTCGCCAAGTCGAGGGAATTGACTATAATGAGGTGTTTGCACCCGTGGCAAGGATGGAAGCTATTCGTATCTTCCTTGCCTATGCATCGTACATGAAGATCAAAGTCTACCAATTAGATGTAAAGAGTGCATTCCTTCATGGGGAAATCAGGGAAACAGTCTATGTAAGTCAACCCGAGGGTTTTGAAGATCCTTATCATCGGGATAGAGTTTACAAGCTCGACAAAGCTTTATATGGGCTTCATCAAGCTCCTCGAGCTTGGTATGAGAAACTCTCAACTCATCTTGTGAAACACGGCTTTCGCAGGGGAGTAATTGACTGTACACTGTTTATTAAGAAAAGGATGGCGACCTACTGCTTGTACAGATATATGTTGATGACATAATCTTCGGGTCAAAGAACGAAGAGTTATGTAAAGAGTTTGAAGCAGTAATGAAGAAAGAATTTGAGATGAGTGCTATGGGGGAGATGAAGTTCTTTCTCGGGTTACAGGTGGATCAAACACCTAATGGAATCTTTCTACATCAGACCAAGTATGTAGGAGACATTCTCAGTCGCTTTGACATGGAGAATGCTTCTGCTGCTGGGACTCCACTTGCTACGAATCATGATATAGCACCTGATGAGAATGGAGATCTAGTAGATGCCACTATGTACCGAGGAATGATCGGATCCCTCATGTATCTCACTGCCTCAAGACCTGATATTATGTATGCTACATGTCTATGTTCGATATCAGGCAAACCAAAGGTCAACCATCTGATCGGGGTCAAGAGGATTTTTCGTTATCTGAAGGGTACACCCACACTTGGATTGTGGTATCCTCATGATGATGACTTTGAGCTTACCGCGTATAGTGACTCGGATTACGGGGGCTGCAAGATGAACTACAAGTCTACATCAGCGGGGTGTCAATTCTTTGGGAGAAGATTAGTTACCTGGCAGTGTAAGAAGCAGACATCGGTTGCATTGTCAACCTGTGAAGCCGAATATGTTGCTGCTGCAAGTTGCTGTTCACAAATCATCTGGATTCAACAGCAAATGCGGGATTACGGTTTAAAATTCTCATCTACTCCTATTTTTGTTGATAACTCTGCTGCAATTGCAGTAACTAAAAATCCGGTCCAACATCCTAAGACCAAACACATCGGTATTAAATACCATTTCATAAGAGATTGCTTTGAAAAGAACTTAATTGATGTGGTTAAAATTAATACTGATTTTCAACGCGCTGACCTCTATACTAAAGCCTTTGATAAACCACGTTTTCAATATTTATTAGAGGTCAACGGCGTTAAAAAGAAAAGTGAGGTAATTCCTGATGATGAAAATGTGTAGTCCGATGTAGTTTAGTTAAAGTTTATTTTAATTAATTTTGATTTGTCTATTTGATTTTATTTTTATTTAAACTCATGTTATTTTGCTGTTTATTAAAATCCTAAAATAATTAAACCAGAAATGATTTTAGTATTTTAGGGGGAGAATATGTCAGCAAGTTAACATTAAAAAAAAAAATGAGGGAGAAGGAGTAGCTAGCTGAAATAAGGTAGATTGTGTCTGTGATACCGATTCAATACCTTTGGAAAATGATAGTACACAGGAACAAATCAAGAGGGACTTTAAAATTTAAGTTTGAAAGATGCAAAAGTTCAAAGTATAAATCTGTGTAGTCTAAGCAATACAAAAAGGGAAGATGATAGAAAACTGGCAACTCCTAAGGTGACACAAAGAAAGTAGACTTAGAGGCTGCTAGACCATATATGATATGTTGGTAGATTCAACACAATAGACAAATAGACCTGATTGGTGATCTCAAGATAAAACTAAGTTGTTCAACTGACTGTGGGCTTCCATCTTATCACTGGTTAACACAATCAACAATATTCCAATAAGGGTAATGAGCAATTAAACGCCACAAATGTGTGCGGATGACCATAATTAGAGCAAAGCAAGAAAAAATGAAAGACAAATGCAATAAAGCTAATGACTTATGTTGTTGGTGCATTTTGTGCAAAATAAAATAAGCTGCTCTAACAAGGAGATAGGTTGTGTGCCTCTCTGCTGTGCGATGGCACTGACCTGAGGATAAGCATAACCTAGATATTCTAGAATTCATTGTTGTTTGCCGCCTCTCTGCTGTGCGATGGCACTGACCTGAGGACAGGCTTCTCTTTGAAAGCTCTAAGAATAGTCTCTTCTTGTAATAATACCCGTAGACCGCTCAAAGCTCCTGAGGAATGTTGATTACCATATAAGTGTGGGATCCACAAATGTTAGTTGAAATAATTAAACCTAAATAAGTCACCAGTCTGTGTCAAAAGTCTGTGTATGGATTTAAGTGGACAAACATACTGACAATCATTGTGGCTACATTCTCAAAGGTTCAAATCAATGTGAAAATCTAAGAGTTTCAGTATGATTTCCTTATGTTGCTAACGACTCTGGATGAACACCGAGAACTTGAGCATTAAAAGGTTTAATAACTAGTCCCAAATGATTTGAATTGCCTGTATGATTCCAAAAATTGAATTGGTCCAGATATGATCAATCTAAGTTGAAGCTATCTATTCCCGAACCAAATCCCGTAGATATCAATCTCTGGATTTATCTCTCAAAACAAAAAGCCAAAAATATGTCTGTTTATGTAATTAGTTTAAAGTCTTAAATTAGTTAGTCGTTTTAAGTTTTAATTTGAGTCAAGTGTCGGGCTACATCAGGAAAATCAGAAGGAATCAACTCACTAAAAGGGTCATGTCTGAGATGACCATATGTGCTTTGAAAGGTTAAATTAGTCACGTCTGAGGTGACCAAAGTGGTTTAAAAGGATCACGTCTGAGGTGATCAAAGTGTTTTCAAGATAAAAGGATCATGTCTGAGATGATCAAAGGCCATAATGTTAATTTAATTAATCAAAAAGAGTTTAAATGTAAATTGGTAAAAATGGCAGAAAATTAACTAAGTATGACCCATTCGCACGAATGGACCACACGTATGGGTTAACCATACGAATGAAGTCCATTCGCACGAATGAACTATGAGTATGGACCATCCAACCGAATGGACCATACGATTAGTCCAGTCGGAGGATTAAGTGCGAACGAGTGAGTCAGTCGCACGACTGAACTTCAGTCGGACGACTGGAGAAGGGCGACTGACCAATCGCACGACTGAGTCCCACTCGCACGACTGAAAGGTGCGTATGAACTCAGTCGCACGATTGGATCTAGGGTTGGTATAAATAGAGGTGGAGTCGGTCGCAGAGACTCATCACCCTCAAATCGCCTCTAAATCGCACTCCCTACCGTTACTCTGCCAAAATTTGATTTGTCTTAGTTTTATCGTTGATGTGTGTTACTGACGTTCGCTAATCATCATACAGGTATTTTGAAGTCTTCTCTCATCAAAAACAGAAAGATTGGAACCCTAATTGGGTTGTTCGACTGTGAAATGTGAACCGAGACAAGAAAACCCTAATACCTATTTAAACCAAGCAAAATGTTAAAATTAAGTTAAATAGGTTATTAGTAACGAGAATGCGACTCTAATGAACCGGTTAATTGATTTAAAAGACTGAGTTCGTGAAGTTTCGAACGATTGACGACTGAACACCAGAGACATACGACTGGACAGGCGGATGAACTTCAGTCGCACGACTGAAGGGAGCGATTCACTTAACCGCACGACTGAACTATGCGAATGAGACTCAGTCGCACGACTGGGGTAACCGCATAAGAGTACATGCGCATGAGTCCAGTCGCACACTCAGTCGTGCGCATGAGGTCATTCGCACGTCTGAAGTTCAATCGCACGATTCAGTCGCACGACTGTCTTCAGTCGTACAACCTCAATCGCATGACAGATAGTTTCATTCAAAGTCTAAGTGTTGCATTATACTCTTAGCCAACGGAACTAATGTTTATATTGTTATGTGTTACAGATGGCGAGTCGATGGAACATGAGCACCAAGCACAACATATGTGCTCATCTGGACTTGACTTCCAGGAACGCAGCTGACTTCGCAGGCATTATTACATTTTTGCTGAGATCCAGGATCGCTCATGCTATATCTACTCCATGCATACCATACAGATCAGTGCAGCAGGCCTTCTGGGAAGGCGCGACTGTTGATAGATCCTCTGAGCCTCATTGCATCAGAAGTTCGATTTTTGGTGAGGCTATCACTGTATCTGAGGAGGATCTGAGGATTGTTCTACAGCTTGGGGACGATGCTGATTGCCCTACTCGTCTACACCCCCTCACTGTTAGAGGATGTTTCATGAGAGCCAAGTACTCTAGGGACATCAATGCTGGGGTACTCAACAAGAGTAACCTCTGTCCCCAGTTTAAGTACCTTGCGCACGTGCTGCTAAAGTGTATAGCATCCAGGAAGGGAGGTTTTGATGAGCTTTCCGACCAGATCCAGAACGCGTATGCTGCGTTGGTGCTGAACCACCCGTTCAGCTTCTCCAAGATGATATTCACCTACCTGGTGGAGAACATCGAGGGGAAAGGGAATGAAGGCTTCTGTATGTACCCCAGATTTCTGCAAATGATCATTGACCAGAAGCTTCCCTCCCTGCCGAAGGAGAAGGAGGATGCTGTTGTTCTTGAGGTTATGGACGACACTACTCTCGGCCGGATGAAGGTATACAGGGGAAAGCAGGTGAAGCCCCCTGTCAGGAGGCTGTTTGGGCATCTGGCCCGTGCTGATTATGTGGCGCCAGCCAAGAGAAAGTGGCGCCACGATGACAGTGATTCGGATGTTGAGCATATTGCCATACCAGACACTGACTCTGATGATGACGATAGCGGCGACGCCGGGGATGATATGCCTGCTCCATCTAGAGGCACTGATTCAGACGTTATTCCCCCGGGGTCAGCCACTGCCGGAGAGGTCGCTGAGATGGCCGGTTTCCATCAAGAGTTTGTGGCTGGTGATCTAGAGGAGGAGGAGTCAGATGAGGAGCCCCTCTCCAGGACTGTGGGAAGTAAAGTTGTTCCCACAGACCACGGGCTTAGGGTGGTTGGTGAACACCCTCGGGACTCCTCAGAGAGAGAGACTGACCCGAACTATGTTCCGGGCTCAGTGGGCAGAGCTGCAGGGGGAGCATCCACTTCCACCGGGACTAGGAGGAAGCGGATGGCTCAACCCCATGGTTTGAAGAAGAAGAAGCGTCGCCTGACCTTCGTCACTACTGCTGCCACTACTTCCGCCACCACAGCTACCACTACCACCACTACTGACATACCACCCATCACCACAGCCACCACATTCACTACTCCCACTACCACATCCACCACCTTACCTACCACCACCGTATCCTTCCCATCCATCACTAGACCATTCACTCCTACATCACCAGCATCAGCCCACCGACCCATATTCACCACTGCCACTGCCACTACCACCACACATCATGCTGGACCCTCAGCCCAACCACCACATGTCTATGGATCTACTCTACCTCACATCAGGGTAGAGGAGCAGCTCTCAGCGCTTAACCGTATGGTGATGCGTCTGCTTGCTGCAGATGAGGAGAAGGCGGCGCAGATCCGCCAGCTGACTGACCTGACTGCTGCCCAGTCTCAGAAATTGGCAGAGCAGGCTCGGGTGATCGACCAGCAGAGAGTCGAGGTGTCCCAACTCCAGGACATGCAGGCTCAGTCCGTCAAACGTATAGAGGAGTTGGAGACGACTAACAAGACTATTATGCTGAGGCTAAAGGGGTCGAAGGATGAGCCCCTGAAGCTAAAGGAAGGTGACGGGGATGATGGAGATGATGATGATGAAGATGATGATGATGATGAGGAAGATGATGATGATAAGGAGACTGAGGAAGACAGGACAGAAGGTCATGATGATGATGACGAAGCAGAAGGAGGGGATGCGGCTGCATCGGCCTCTGTTTCAGGTCAAGAGCGGAGATCTAAGCATCGACAGGACCAGTCATCCACTACTTCTGCTCCTCCGAGCGACACGCCCCAGATTCAAGACAAAAGTACTGATTAGATGTCTTATGTATTTATTTATTTTATACTTGAATCATGTAATGAAAAACAAGTGTATTAAATGTTTATATATTAAATTTATATAAGTCTGTTTGATTAATTACTAATGGTTTATGTGTTGAATGTTTATATCAAACAAATCCAAACTTTCAAAGGGATGAGTTTGACTTTGCTCCCCTTCAAATGGTCAAGACTCAATTAACCATGATTCTTGACCTACAAGGGATAGTGAGACGGTCTGTGAGTTATACCCCTGAAGAAGGGGAAATAATTCATGACCTGTCTGATGAGCAACTGGCAGAGATGTTCAGACTCAATCCCGATGAAATAGTCAAGGACGCTCCAACAGTTGATTCAACCAGTGATGAGGAACTTAATGACATTGATGAAGTTGAGGTTGAAGACATTACTGCAGAAGAGTACCCTCAGTATGCTGACGCCGAGGGAAATGTGGTCCCCAATTTGGGTGAATCCCTAGTCAGTGATACGTTTGAGGTACTAAACAAGATGGAGCAGGAAACTGAAAAGACTGAAGGAACAGCCCAAGCCTCCAACGATGATGTAGATATTCGCAAGGCTGAGTGGGCTGCCTGTTTTGAAGAAGTAAGAGCCCAGCGTGCTGCACCAAAGAGAGATGCCTACACCAAGCTCTACAGAGTCAAGAAACACCATAAGGTGTCAGGCAGGATTATCTCATGGGCTTATTTTGATGACCTTAACGCGTATGCAGTTAAGAGGGAGCAGGGCATAGAGTACTTCAGGTTTCCACATGATCTGAAGACTCTACCTGGTTTTGAGCTCAACCAGCTGGCTAAACTAAAGCTGTTGTATGCTGACCCAAGAAAGATGTCAGGCTGGTTTGAAGCTGCCCTGAAGAAGGAGTACCACACCAGATGGGTTAACTTCAGACCCCAACAGCCTACGAGGTATATAAGAAGGTCTGAGGTTGATGCCATTACTGGCAAACCCAAGATTGTGCTGAAGTGGAGTCCTCCGCGCACTATGTCGAGAATCCCTCTCAGGGAAATGCCACAGGACTTCACTCCACACTTCAAATGGTAGTACTATGATTGGAGAACCGCTGAAGCTGTCATAGTGTTGAATAAAGAGGGCCAAATGGATACTATCAGGGTATTCGACCCGATGTGGCTAACCAACTTGTCTGCTAATGATGTCTACACATTATACAAGTGGCCACTGTTCTATGACACACAAGACATTGTACAAGCCCTCCAGTTCCAAAATGTTATACGACTTTGCTTTACGTTCGAGATACACGCAGGAGTCACTAAAGAGGAGAAGTACAAAAAGTATAAGGAGGTGATGCAGAAGACAAGAGATTAGATAGATCTAGGTCCAAGGGGGAGTTTGTTGATGCATGTATGTCCCTAGATCATGAGCTGTAATGTAATAAATCTTGTCTGTCTGTTTATGATGTAATTGTATCAATTAATGAAATGATATGAATTGGTTGTTACTTGTGATGTTTAATATTTCATTAATACGTTGTGATTGAATTGATTGGGTTTATGAATGTTTGAATGATTGCTCATTATGTTATATTAATTAAAACATTCAAACTTAACTTAATGAAGTTCTCATGCGAATGGCCCATGCGAATGGACCACACGCATGAATAACTTCATACGATTGACTCAATCGCACGATTGAAACAGGAGACTGGATCAGTCGTATGATAGACACATAAGATTGACTCAATCGCACGACTGAACACTCAGTCGTGCGGATGAATCAACCGCATGGTTCAATTGCGCGACTGAACCATACTTATGGCCCAGTCGCACGATTGAACAATACTAACCTATAAATAGACCCAATTCGTGGAAAAACGTAGCATTCATCCCATTACGATTCCAGACGTACCCTAGCCGTCCAGAAGCCTCCCAAATCGTTCTCCAAGTTCACAGAACACATCAGATCGGTTCCTAATCGATTTCTGACGTTGACTTCAATTCTTTATTGATTCATCGTGTGTTCTCACTGATTGGATCACCAATCAAATAGGATTCCGCACTATTTGAGTTGGTTTAACACGCAATCACTAGGTATTTCGTTCCAATACCAGGTCCTAACAAGCTCACGAATGTATCATTCGTATCATCCATTCACATGAATGTGATATTTGTCCTCCACGTCATACGGATGAACGGTGTTCCAGACCAAAAAAAAAAAAAAAAAAAAAAAAAAAACAAAAAAAAAAACAAAACAAAACAAAAAAAAACAAAACAAAAAGTCTGGAACTACCTTTTGCACAGATTTGAGGATGAGCAAAGCACATTCACCCTGAGATTCTTTTGTCAAATAAGTTCGATGTATACCCCATTATTCGTCGGACTTCCAGAATAGGTGAATGAAGTTGGAACACGAAAGAGAGAAGAGAAGATGTCAGCAGTCAGTGCTGATTTTGTGGGGTAGTCAGGAGCATCAGACTATTTATGGGCCAATCAAGTTATATTTATCCGCACAGAGAGGATTCTCATTCTTAGGGGGAATCCATGTATAGAGAGATTGAAGACGCAATCAGAAAGTGATGATGTGAGCCGGTTTCCGATTAAGAATCTACATGCATGCTGATTTGTTTGATATTGTCAGCTATGGATTGGAACTTTCAACCTTTTGCCCAATACACCGTATAAAGACGCCAAGAGAGCACAACGTTTATATATTGGGATATGCTGAATGTGAGGGGGAATTTCTGCAGGTGTTAATGTTAATCAGGTTAGCCTGTGTGAAGATTGAAGCACTGGAAAACTGTTCATGTCATTAACTGGAAAAATCAGTCATATGGGGAATCTTGATGCTGTGATGGTTTTCTACAAAGTAAACGAAAGCTATTGTGCCTAAATTTATTTTCAGGGATATTGTAGCAACCTGACGGAGCGGCAACGTTGGCTAATATGGTTTTCGTTTGATTCTATTGACAACCAGAGCAAAGATTGACTGAAGATTGTAAGAGGTGTTATCTACTATTCGCAAGCAACGTCCAAGGGGGAATATGTTGGAGCATATATTGTCATATATAGTGTGTCCGTCGCTTGTCGAATAGTCTAGACTTAATGTAATACACCTGATATATTGTAAACACATGAAACTGGGTCATTCGCAGGAGCATATGCGAATGAGACTCAGTCGTGAGACTGAGCCTTACTAATGGGCCAGTCCTGCGACTGAGAGATGCGATTGGGTCAATCGTACGATTGAACCATACGCATGGTCCAATCGCACGAATGGGCCTAGTCGCATCTAATATGGGCCGAAGCCTATATATACCAGTTTCAATGTGTAGAGAGATTAAGGGTTTGGGGAGGGAGTCTGCCCGGGGCCTAGGGCTGCCGGATGAGAGGGGAGATCATGCTCGATCTCCCCTTGCCAAGAGTCTTGATTCTTATGTTGTAACGAGCTTGTAATCGTTAGGTTTTATCAATGAAACCAATTTTTGATAGTTCATGTTATTGATTGTCTCTTGGTTTTTGATGTTGTTTATCCTTCCGTCAAGAACATGCTCGGATGTTTACCGATCCAGTGACTTCACATGGAGTGGTGGAGAGAAAGAACAGGACCCTTATTGAAGCCGCAAGGACAATGTTGGCTGACTCAGGTTTGCCACTAACCTTTTGGGCTGAAGCTGTCAACACAGCTTGCTATGTTCAGAATAGAGTATTAATGAATCAGAGGTTGATTAAGACTCCTTATGAGCTCTTACATCATTTGGTTCCTTTGATTTCATTCTTTAGAGCATTTGGGTGTCCATGTTATATTCTTAACACAAAGAATATACTTCAGAAGTTTGAATCTAAGGTAGAGGCAGGGTATTTTGTTGGGTATTCATCTACTTGCAAGGCATACAGAGTTTTCAATTGCAGAACAAAGATTGTTGAAGAGACTTTGCATGTCAAGTTTAATGAATCTCCAAAAGACAAGATTCCTCAAAACCCTGTTGAGATGTTTGACTTGGACATACTACAATATGTTCCATATCAGCCTCCACCTGTAGTTGTTTCTGAAGTTCCATCCTCTCCATCTGAAGATGCAAATGCAAGTTGTAGTGATCATCTGCCTGTTTCTACTACACTTGATGTTCCTGTAGCCTCAGCAGCTCCTTCCACAACAAATGCTGATGAAATCTCTGAATCCTCTACTTCATTTGAACTGCCATCTCAGTCTAGGTTTCAAGAGTCTGAATCAACATCTGTTGCTGCTGAATCTCCTACAAACACTTGCACAGATATTATTGAATATCAAGAATTGAAGAATCATCCCATGTCCCAGATCATTGGTGACATTAATGCTGGTGTTTCAACAAGAAATCAATTGTCCAATTTCTGTCTCTATGCTCTCTTCATCAGTCAGCAAGAGCCAAAGAATTATCATGTGGCCTTAAGGGACAATGGATGGGTTGAAGCCATGCAGCTTGAGCTTCTTCAATTTCAAAAACAGCAAGTGTGGGAACTGGTTCCTCTACCCCAAGGTAAGTGTGCAATAGGCACTAAATGGGTGTTTAGGAATAAAACTGATGAAAAAGGCCAAATTGTCAAGAACAAGGCCAGACTGGTTGTATAGGGGTTTTCACAAGAAGAAGGTATTGATTATGATGAAACCTTTGCCCTGTAGCCAGACTGGAGGCAATTAGATTGTTTTTAGCTTATGCTGCTTTTCATAACCTTAAAGTTTTTCAAATGGATGTCAAAAGTGCATTTTTATATGGTAAAATAAAAGAAGAAGTTTATGTGTGTCAACCACCAGGTTTTGAAGATCATAAACACCCTGACTGGGTGTATAAGCTTGATAAGGCTCTTTATGGGTTGAAACAAGCACCCAGAGTCTGGTATGAAACATTATCTAACTTTCTTCTTCAAAATAATTTCACTAGAGGCTCCATAGATAAAACTTTGTTTATAAAGAAAGCAGGCCTGCATAAGCTCTTTGTTCAAATTTATGTTGATGATATTATTTTTGCATCATCTGATCCACAGTTGTGTGATGCATTTACAAAATTGATGCAACAAAAGTTGAAATGAGTGCAATGGGAGAATTACAATTCTTTCTGGGTTTGCAAAACTGACTGATGGAACTTTCATTCATCAGTCAAAATACACAAAAGATTTGTTAACCAAGTTTGATTTACAAAACTGTAAACCCTGTTCTACTCCCATGTGCAGCAACACACAACTGGATGCTGATCAAAAAGGTAAAGCAGTTTATGAAACTCTTTACAGATGTATGATTGGTTCCTTGATGTACCTAACAGCTTCTAGACCAGATATTATGTTTGCAACTTGTGTCTGTGCTAGATTTCAGGCTGCTCCTAAGGATTCCCATATGATTGCAGTCAAGAGGATCTTTAGATATTTGCAAGGAACTCAATCACTAGGACTTTGGTATTCCACTGGGCACTCTTGTAAATTGGTTGCTTTCTCTGATAGTGACTATGCAGGGTGTAAGTTAACCAGAAAATCAACTTCTGGTGGATGCCAATTTCTAGGCAACTGTTTGGTCTCTTGGCAGAGTAAGAAACAAACTTCAGTTGTTACATCCACAGCTGAAGCAGAGTATATTGCAGCTGCAAGCTGTACATCTCTGGTACTCTGGCTTCAAAATCAGTTATTGGATTATGACATTATAGAGACCAAGACTCCATTATTAATGGATAGTTCTTCAGCTCTTTGTATTGTTAAGAATCCTGTCCAGCATTCTAGGACCAAACATATTGAGATCAGACATCATTTCATCAGGGATTGCTATGAAAAAGGTCTGATTGATCCAAAGTTTGTGCCTAGTGCTGATGAGCTTGCAGATATATTTACTAAGCCTTTGGATAGTGCAACTTTTCATAATCTTGTACTCAGGCTTGGTATGCTGCAACTAGAATAATTTGACAACTACTGATGCTCTTAGTCAATAAATACTGATGAGCAATAGTATACTTTTGTCATAAAATAAGTGCTGATAAGTCATTTTATCCTCAGTAGTTTTACAACTACTGAAGACTAAAATTACTTAAAAGTACTGAAGTACTTCATTTGTAGAAAGTACTGATGTGGTTCAAACTACTGATGTCTTTTATAATAAATAAGTACTGATGACCAATGAAACATCTGAAAATCAGATGATCTGATGAGTAAGTGTTAAGGTCATTGAAACAACTGAACTTTGTGAATTGACGACAACTACTGTTTCATTTCCAAACAACTGAAGCCAAAACCAAGTCTTCAGTAGTTTTACAACTACTGATGACCAACACCAAGACTTCAGTTGTTTACAACATCTGAAAGTTAAAACCATGTCTTCAATTGTTTTCTAACACCTGATGACCAACACCAACACTTTCAGTTGTTTTCTCTCAGCCGTTTCATAACCTATATATACCTAACCCTAACTTCAAACTTTTCTTAACCCACTTTCCAAACGTTCATCTTCCATTAATGGCGACCATGCAAATCAAACCTCGACACAACTGTGTCGCTCACCTTACCAAATCACCTTTCTGGAACAAGTTTGATGCTGCTATTGACTTGATGGTTGATTCCCAATACCGCACAGCCTTTCTCTTAAATCCTACCATCTACCCCGATACCCTGTGCCAATTCTGGACAAACGTTACTGTTCATACTGCTGAGAATGATGACACCATCACTCTCCAGTCGTTTGTCAACCAGAAACGGGTGGTCATCACTCCTGAGATCATTCGTCAAACCCTAGACCTGAATGATGCCACCTATCCCACCAAATACCCCAAAGGCACCATTGATCTATCTTTTGCTAATCATGGTTATGAAGGTGACCTAAGTGCTACTACCATTCTGAAGAAGCACTTCCATGATGCCGAGCGACTCATATTTCACATGATAAATGTCTGTCTTGCTCCCAAAACATCCTCTTGGGATCAAATGTCCTCCAGATGGCAACAGGTATTATACTCTATCCTTGAACATCAAAATCTAAATTTTTCTGATATTATCTTTTTGGAATTGAAAGATTTGGCAATGAAACCTGTGGCAAATAGATGGATATTATATCCAAGGTTTCTTATGGCTATAATTTTAAATCAATTAAAATCTGATGGCCTTGTTGGCCTTGGAGTCCCTGCTCTGGTGGTTTTGCCAGAGGTATACTCCAGGCACAACTCAAACCCACAACTCAAAGAGGCTGCCAAACTGCTCAAACCCAAGCAGAGGGAACCCACAGCCTCCACCTCCAAATCTAAAGTCCCCTCCAAACCAAAACCAAAGAAACCCAAAAAGGCTACTCAGGGAGTTGAGTCCCCTGATGATGCCCCTGCAGCACAAACGCAGGATGAGACTACAAGTTTTAATCCCCTTGTAGTTTCAATGACTCCACCAGCTGAAACCGCTCAGGTATCCTCTCAACAGGATCCTGATGCAACCAACATTGGGGAAACCACATTACTGGAATCTATCTCACTTGAGAAGATTGCCATTAAAGAGCACCACTCTCCCCAGGTGCAAACCTTTTCACCCCCATCTCCCACTGATACCACCCCTACAAGCCCAACTGCAGTCATTGCACAAGTGCTGACTCAGCTACATTCCTCTACCCCTCCCCAGAAACCTGTTACTACTAGGAAAACCTCAACAATTGAGGGAGAGGACCAAAATGTAGTTGATAACCAACAGCATAGGGATTCTAAAGTTCAGTCTCCTAGTGTAGATGTGGAGACTAGAACATCTGGTGAGGCTACCTCTTCCCCTGTTTCAACACATGAACAGGATGAAGCAGGTATCATCTCTAAGACCTCACCAGAGGAAACTGCCAATGAAGGACTTGCTCCTGAGGCAGGAAGTCCCCAGTTCCAAGACAAAGGGGCACATGTGATTACTGATTTACACTCAGCACATGTTCATCTTGATTCACTCAGGAGGTCAGCTGATTCAGCTTATACTGATGATGACCTGGGCTTTTTCTTTGATGTCTTAGCCCAAAACACCATTCTTGAGACTGAGGTTTGTAGATTAAAAGAACTGCTTACCAACATGTCTCAGGAATCAAGTCCATCTGCCCCAATAAACCCACAGATGGCAGCTTTTGTTGAAGCTTTACCAAACACTGAGCCACTCAAATCAACTAAGCCACCAACCTCTGTTTCAGGCACCATTTCTCAGGGAGAGAACCCCTCTAAGCAAATGGCTGCTGTTTTCAAATCTTCCTTACCTCTCATCACCCCCATCATCACATCTATTATCCATCAAACCATTAATGAGAGGATCTCCTCAGATCTTAAATCCCTTGTGATTGATGTTGTGTCAAAGCACCTTTCTGACATTCAAACCCCTGAACCCAATGCAACTAAAAAGGGGGAGTCTAAGTCAGTAAAGGATGCTAAAAGGAAAAGAGTTAAAGAGGAAGAAGCTAAGGAGGAGAATAAAGGCAAAGAGATCATCAACTACAAAAGAAAGAAGAGTGTTGGTGAACAAACTGAAGATGAGAAGAGGTTGGATGAGATGATCAAAGAAGCTGATGACCATCATAGCAGATCCATGGACAGGACCATTGATCAGCTCTTCAGACAAGGATTTGATACTGCCAAACTTGATTCAGAGATCAGAAGACTTGGGGTTCAGGAGATTGAGAACCGATGGGCAAGCTACAATGAAGAAGAAAGGGAGAGACTGGAGGCTATGATCAGATTCCTATCCAAACACTTGGGAAGACCTATCATTGAGATTAAGTCATGGTCCAGAGATAGCATTTTGGAGATAACCACCAAAATATGCTTATCTGAAAGCTTCAACAAAGGCTTAATCATTGAAGCTCTGGATGAAGCTGGTGCTGGGAAGAGAACTGATATGGCCAAGTTATCCAAAGCCACCCTCACCAACAAAATGATAGAGTAGCCCTTAAAATCTTTTCTACCAAAACAACCTTCAAAGTCAACCTCACAACCAAAACAACCAATCTCAAAACCTTCAAAACAACCAACCTCTCAACCTCCAAAACAATCAACCTCTCAACCCTCTAAACCAACCCCTTTACCTAAGAAACCCATTCAAGATTACACCAGTGATGCACCTAAGAGAAAAAGAAGGCTGCTGAGGATGGAAGAAGAAGAAGAAGAGGATGAAGAGGACAATCTGCTAATATCTGCTATTCTTGAAAGGAAGAAACTTAAGCCTAGGAGTCAATCACAAACAATAACTCCTGAAACTCAAAGGCAAATGGTTAAGGTCAAAATTGAAGAAGAAGAACAGCAGAAGCAGCATGATGAGCAATTCCTTAGAATGGTTGACAAGGACTTCCCTCAGTCCTCATCCATTCAAGCAATAAAGAAACAAGCTCAGAGGTTGTACACTCTTAGACATACCTTCCAACATCAAAAAGAAAGAGTGAGGATTTGGCCAGATCCCAGGGTAAGTTCCAGAATTCACAAGAAAAACTTACCAAGTAGATATCATGGCCAAGTAAGAAAGACTTTGAATGCTGCAATTATGTTGGCCATGGTAGTCTCATCCTGGGAAATCATTGAAGAATTCAAGAGAGCTCACACCTCCAAATCAACCCCTATGTCTATTCTTGAGAACAAAATGATCAAGAAGGGGTTGTTATACAAAAGACTTGAAGATCTTCAAAAGAGTGAACTCCAGTTGCTGCTTGAAGGCTCTCATCCAGATGAGTTTGCATACAGAGAGATCACAACTGTTGAGTTGAAGAATGGGAAGACAGTGAGGTATCTGTCTGAATACTATGGGCCTGAGTTCTTCTTTGAGGGAGAAGCAGAAGAACTCACCAAGGAGGAACAAGTTGTTCTCCTTGAGGCCTATGCAAGGGAGTCTTATAGACTCATCAATGGGAAATAGGTTTCATGGTTGGGACAAGACTCTGTGTCCAGTTTCCCCAGGACAGAGTTCCCTTCCATACTTAGCCAATCAAAATATTAGAAACCTTTTCCCGGCCTATGCTTATCTGTCTACCTCTGAAGCTGATCAAGAGAGTATTTTTGCCAAAGAATAAGTGGGATCATCAATAAGTTAGAGGTTTTGGCTGCATTGGTTCAGGGGGAGTTTGTTGGACCTAAAGAACCAATGAGCCTGATCAGAAAAACCTCTAAGTCCCATAGACATTACAACTGCTAAAGAAGATCACAACAGCTGAAGACATCAGCTGATTACAAAGGTCTGAAGACAAAGTCTGAAAGTAAAGAACTGAAGACAAAGTCTGAAGGTGAAGTACTGAAGACAAAGACTGAAGACCAGAGTGATCAGCAGTTGTCATAGCAGCTGAAGTTGTTAACTTCAGTAGTTGTGATGGTTTTACTTTTCAGTACTTCTAATTTTACCTTTCAGTAGTTTATCATTTCAGTAGTTTTAAGTCAGTAGTTTTATGTATTTGTACTTAGCATTCTCTGAGATATGATCAGTTGTTGAGAACATTTCAGTAGTTTGCATTATTTCAGTAGTTTGTAAAATTCTGTTAGATGTCACTATCAAGTGACATCAGCAGACGTCACATTCCTCTATATAAGGGATGTTGACCTAGCTGTATTATAATCGAAGCATTACGCGTGAATGAAAACATTCCTTTAACAGAAATATTCTCTCTATAATTGTGATTATTTGCATATTCATTACTTACTTTTCTTGCTTGAATTCGATCTTATTTCGTGATATTCCGCTGCATAATTCAAATCTAATTGATCCGATCCTATCACCCCGTCTAGCATTAACAACCCTAGTCTCAATACCGGCTGTACCACCATTTCCGGTCTCCTGGTTGCTTTCGTTTCAAGTTGGGTTTCCATTTCCCACTTCAGTTTCGATCCCACCTTGACCTCTTTCTCCATTATCTCCATTATCATTGCCACCATCCCCGTGGGGGTGGTGTTGCTGGAGTGCATCGCTCACTTGGGCCACGATAGTAGGAATCAGTGCAGCCAACTGTTGAGCGATCAGAGCTGCCATATCAGAGTTTCCTGTATCCTGATTGTTACTGGCAGGACCATCATTTGTTCTTGGTGCTCTACCTCTGCCTCTGCCTCTGCCCCTTGGGGCTTCACTCCCGCCACTATTGTTGCGGGTAACTCTTCGAGGCGGCATTTTCTATCATAGAAATAGTAAACACGTAAGATTAAATCATTTCAAAGTGTATTATCCATAACACTCATCAAGTCCAGTATTCCAAGTTAATATCACACTTATTATCACCACACATCGCATGCAAGTCGTGTAGTTCTCACACCATGAATTGATAATGTCTCAACAATAGTCCATCATAACAGTTGTAAATCCATGTATATAATCACGTTTAGTCTAGCGGAGGTTTTCTATCTCCTCCTCTTTTGAGGTTTCAGACATAACCTCCTTAGGGTCAATCTCAATGTCCAAGGTCAAGCGCAATAGCATGATCTGTGAAGATCTCTTCGGGTTTAATACCCGGATTTGATAAACCAACTCGGCGCGCAGAGGGAACGGAAGATCCAATAGAAGCATCCCATAAGGAGTGAGCACAAGGGCTCTCTCACAGGGTGAAAGATCACATAACAGATAGATAAACAAATCAAGTAACGAGGAACACATACATGAGATATAATATGCATACAGATCCTCGCATGCAAATCTACATGAAGGTTCCTAGGTTATAGTCTAGGTCAAGCGTATTGCCTAATTCTCTATAACCAATGGCTCTGATACCAATCTGTCACACCCCCGCTAAAAGCGGAAACACGGGGATGTAACGAGATCGGGATCGTCATAACACATGGTAAACGATAGAGATGCAATATAATAAATGATGACAAGCGTGTCATGACGACACCCGACAACAAGGGGACTTGTGTCGTGTTTAGTCAATATTCACGACAACATAGCCATAAGCATAAAGATGTTAACTGATTCACATAACATAGAAGATAACATTGTAATGTAAATTCTCACAACCCGGGAACAAGTATCAAAAGATTGTAATTGTTTATCAGACTACAACATTGTTCAAAATAATTGTTTGTCAAATATGTTTAGTCTTAAAAATACATCCTAGGGTCTCCACTAAGGCAGCACACCTAGATTCCTCAATTTGCATGATCACCTGAAAAGATATGCTCAAAATGGTCAACAAAATTGTTGGTGAGCTCGCAGGTTTAAGTAATAAATAAGTAAGTGATGCTGTATATAGTAAGCGATGTGGAATACCGTGCATACAGTTATATAAACAAGTAAAATCACATGATAATGAGCTTTGAAACCAAACCTAACGACGTACACAAAGATATTGTCAGAATATATTCACCCAAGGGCCCGTTCCTGGCCACTGATGGTACCAACTAGTATACCAACGAACAAGGGTGGGGGTGTCAACCCAGTAGTACTACCAATACCTATCTGTCGGTTCCCACACTGGAATTAAACAGTTTCAAAGAAAGAACCACACAGCAGACCCAAGCATGTATCAGATAAATACTTGTAAAACAGTATCACGTTGATTCCATGTATGTAAATTGTAAGTAAATGGTACAGCATTGAAAATGGGTGAGCAAACTTTTCCCCCAAGTTGTAAATGATTGAAATATTGTAAGCGTAAAAGGGGCCACGAAACTCACTTGTTAAGTGGTAAGTATGTATGATCAGTGTATCCAAATGTTGAATGCAAATGAACGGTCAAACACCCATTCACAGTTATTGTTAAGCATTAATGATATGAATAAAGCGCATAATAATGATCGGTCGGTTCGGGTTATATCGGTTGGGTCGCGTATAATCACACACAAACAGGCACACATACTAGATCTTATGTGGATCCAAGTACTAGACATTGTCGCCATTGCTGATGATCTTTGTGTAAAAGTTTCATTGTTATTGAAGGTGTATTTAATAAACATTAGTAGTTACAAGTCGATTATTGATACTTGTAAAATGTTAAGTTGATATAATTTGAAATAGTATATGTAGGCTTGATAGCGTTGACTTTAATCTTTCTGGCTGAGCAATGGCAACCGTGTTAATGTTACCTCAACATCACACGACATACACACCACGCATACGAAGGAAATCACACACAACAACTTCAGTCGCACGACAAGACCAGACGCACGACTCAACACTCCATTCGCACGAATCAACCCTCAATCATGCGAATCAGCTTCATTCGCACGATTGAACCTTCATTCGTATGACTGGCATTCAGTCGTACCACACAACACTCAATCGCACGACTCAACCTCCATACGCACGAATCAACCTTCATTCGTACGAATCAGCTACATTCGTACGATTGAACCTTCATTCGTGCGATTGGACTCCAGTCGTGCGATACACGCATAATCGCATACATTCATTCGGTCACCTGACTCAATCGCACACATTCATTCACTCGCATGACTCAATCGCACACATTCATTCGCAAGCATGACTCATTCGCACACATACACACAGTCGCACGACTCAGTCGCACGACACACCCAGTCGCACAACTCAGTCTCACGATTGACTCAGACGCATGGCTCAGTCGCACGACTCATCCAGTCACACGACTCAATCGCATGACGTACCTAGTCGCCTAGACAGCAGAATCGCGACTGTTGACGGGGCTGAGCAGCCTTCGGCTGCTCAGAGCACGAGTTTTACACAACAAGGACTTCCAGAAACACTCTACACACATACACAAACAAGAAGCACACGCAAAAAGACCTCACACGCACCCACACGACCTCATGTGTTCGGGTTGAACCCGAACACCCGAAACCCTAGAATGGACAGCCATGAATAAGCAAGAAAAGGGACAACCAAGGTCGTCTACCTGCTAGAATGGAGTAGACTAGGTTGTAGATGAAGTCTAGACGACGAAAACGAGACCAAGCGGGTCGGATTTGGTGCAAAGATGAAGAAAATGGTGAAGAAGAAGAAGATGGAGATGAAGATGAAATAATGGTTCTAGGGCTGGAAATGGGGGGTATTTATACCCATCCCAAGTTTGCAAAAATGTCAATTTTAGTCCGTGCACTTAACTCCCGAGTTTCCCAAATTTGTTTCGATTGAAAAACGACTTTGTTAGGTTAATCATATTAATTATAAAAATGTATTAAATGATATTTATAACTTAAAAATGGTTTTATTGGTGATGTTAATTTTATATAAAAATGATATATTTGGCGGTTACGATGTTGAAAGTTTTAAAAGTTTTTAAGGATAGCATATGATTACAATGAAAGCACAAGCACAACGATGATAAAGCAAGCATGATATCCACATAAAGAGTTAATAAAGATGAGGGATGATTGATCAAAGAATAGTTAACGGAAAACCACGTTAATTGACGGACCTTAAGGTGACGGATGTCACAGTATCCCCCAGTTGAGAGAATTTCGTCCCGAAATTCAGTTGGAGTTAGGTCCAAGAGTGTCATCCTCGAATAGATGTGGATATTTGAGTTTCATCTAATCTTCTCGTTGCCATGTAAACTCTGGCCTCGTTTTGAATTCCACCTTACGCGAAAAATAGGTATTCGACTGCGCTTCAGTTGCTTGACCTTTCGATCCATGATCTCAATGGGTTCCTCAACAAAATGAAGCTTCTCGTCAATTTTGATTTCCTCAATTGGCACGTGAAGGGATTCGTCGGTCAAACACTTCTTGAGGTTCGACACGTGAAAAGTATCATGCACACCGCTGAGTTCTTGTGGCAACCTTAATCGGTAAGCCACTGGACCGATTCTTTCTGTAATCTCGAATGGTCCAACGTATCTTGGGGCTAACTTCCCTTTCTTTCCAAATTGAACGACTCCTTTCCAAGGGGAGACTTTAAGTAAAACTTGATCCCTAATGTTGAATTCTAGAGGCTTCCAACGGTTGTCGGCATAGCTCTTTTGGCGATCTCTAGCAGCTTTTAGTCGGTCTTTGATTTGAAAGATCTTGCTTAAGCACTTTCGGGCTTGGGTGCACGACATGAGTTTGAGCCCTTTGGAGGATTTTTCACCGAACACTTTCAATGTATCCCCGGAAGGCAACGGAATTCGAATACACTTCTCAAAACAGATGATCTCGGCATGGTGTTTGGCTAACCAATCCATACCAATGATAACATCAAAGCTTCCAAGTTTCATAGGAATAAGATCGATAAGAAAATCGTGCGCGTCAAGACTCAAGATACAATCATGAATAATGATATTAATAGTGATCGGTTCATATGTGGGGTCTTTCTAGTTTCATATGTGGCTTAGCAAGAATGGGTTCAAACTCTAACGAAACGAAACTCTTATCGGCTCCAGAGTCAAATAGAACGTAGGCATAAGTATTATTAATAAGGAACATACCTGTATAGTTTTAAGGTATTTAACGACATAGGTAAAGCATCAAAAGAATTAGATCATAAAAGTTAAGGTTGGGTTAACATACCATTCACCACATCGTTGTTTGCTTGTGCTTGGTTAGCATTGATGTTGAAAGCACGTCCTCGGGCTTGTGGACATTACCCACAAGACGAGGGCATTGTGGGCGGATGTGACCCGGTTCCCCATAATTGTAGCAAACACGGTTCGTGACCACCGCAACGTTATTAGGTGCACGGTGACAAGTCGCCACCAAGTGTCCATAATTAACGCACAAGGTACAAATGCGGCACAGGGCGTTCCCCGGATGATGGTACCTACAGATGTTGCACATAGGTTGAGGACCAGCATAGGCCCTAGCCACATGCACTTGAGCCACGGGTGCAGGCACAGGTACAAGTTGTCGTTGCGGTGGTTTGGGTGCCGGTATAAACTTTCGCTTCTTGTTGTTGTTATTATTGTAGGACGGTTCAGCTTTGGTCTTCTTAACAGCTTCAGTAGCCGTCTTTTCCACCTTCTTTGCACCCTTCACAGACATGGTGCCCGCTCGTATATGATTCTCGGTGAGTTGAGTGGTGATAGTGATGGCTTCTTCCAAAGTTGTGGGTTGACTACCCACCACAGCATCTTGGATTTGGGGTGGTACTCCCTTGATAAACTTCTCAATGTTGCGGGAGACGGTGTCGACCATATGGGGCAACAATATGCTCAACTCATGATGCCTAGTTGAGTAGGCCAAATGGTCACAACCATCTTGTTTCAAGTTCCAAAATTCCTCCTCCAGTTTTTGTAGTTCACTCCTCGGGCAGAACTTCGCGATGGCTATGTTCTTGAACTCCTCCCAAGTAAGTGCTAACACAGCTTCAGCACCACGGTTCCTTTTCTCGTTGTTCCACCAAGTAAGTGCCCTTTATTGGAGCATACTAGTGGCATAACGAACCTTGAGTGCCTCGGGGCACTCACAATTGATAAATGTATTCTCCATACTTTCGAACCACTCTAGAAGACCAGTGGCTCCTTCCTTGCCACTAAAACTAGTGGGCTTGCATGAACTAAAGTGCTTGAAAGTGCAGGTTGATTGTTGCGCCCTTGATTTGCATTATTTTCCCCTTGACCATTGCCATTGTTGTTGTTGCTAGCGTTGGTCATCATGGTGCTATTGAGTTCAGCAACCATGGTTGGGATAACGGCAGCCATTTGACATGCAATCATGGCGGCTAGCTTACGCTCGGAACTTCCATGCTTTCCATGGTGACGAGACATGCTGGATATACAAAATAAGTTAGTCACGGGAATGAGGATAACAAAGGACAGTAATTTAAACAAGGATAAATCAAGAGTTGTAAGGCACATGGAATGGTTCCATTTGGTAACGCATTACCATTTGGAAACGTTGACATGTCAAGGTAAATTGACCCATTTGCCTTAGAGACTTGTGTATGTTGACCATAGTTTATCACTCATCCCAGAAATCCCCAAGTAAGCATAACTATTCTCGTAGGATTTATGTGAAATACTTACCTTAGCCCGAAGGCTTTTTGCCAGGAAAACTAGAATACAGGTGTCTATGTGTCACACAAATTTCTTAGGTTCATGAAATCAAAACCTTGATGAGATTTTCATAGATTAGACATAGAGTCTAAGGAATTTAACCCACGATATAAAGTGTACGATCCCACTTGTCGTCGAGAATAAGTTTAGGAAGTTTCATTTGTCGGGGAGAATCAAAGAGTCAAAGATAAGTTTAGGGGAGACAAGCAACAAAGTTTAAGCATTTACTAGGCAATCCTATGCTAAGGCATCAAGTTGCACATAAGAAGGCATAGCATTATGTAGCATGCAAACAATATATTTTTACAAGAATATAAATATCATTCTATAAGGTTCATGCATAAGCTATAGTCTAGGTCACCATTTCTAATAACCTAAATCCCTATAGTTATGGACTCTGATACCAATCTGTCACACCTCAACCTTGACGGCGGAAATCGTCGAGATGTAAGGGTTAAGATTGTTCACAACCACATAACGCTATCTTTAAATGAAAATATTATTAATATAAGTTTCAAATGCAAATACAACCATAAGTCTTAACATGAAACAAGTCAAAACATAAAATCTTTAATCTAGGTCCAAATCCTAGTTTCATGCAAACTTCAAATGATGACTTCAAACTTGGGCATTTCCCGAAACATGTTAAAAGTAAAAGGTCAACTATGAAGTTGGTGAGTTTCCAAGGGTTTAATATACATAATATATCAAAAAATTACAAGTAGCAATTCATGGTCAAAGGTTATGAGTTATGCAAGTTTATAGAACACATATAGCTACAATCAAACCTCGACTGATTACAAGTTTACAAGTTTATACGATTGGCTAAGTGTACTTGGTTCCCATGATGAACAAGTCATACGTCATCAGGAGCCGGCAATACATCGGCTTTAGCACCAAATAGGCTTGTCAGGCCCATAGATCTATGACGTCGCCAGGCTAGCAATAGTTAATGATTGTACACATAATATGTATCTCATATAAGACTTTTAGTAACACAAATAACCATGACAAAATAAATGTATGAATTGCATGTGCTTTACAAGAATAATACGTTTACAAGTGTAAGTTGATAAGTTTAACATGTTTCACCCCAAAATGGTGTGAAGTAATATAAAAAGTGTGAATCCAAGGATCGCAATCAGGAATTATCAGTGTCGGTTGAAGGCAAGTCAACGTTTGCGGAATCAACGTTGGCTTGGTTTAATTGTTTTGTAGTAAATTTCAATATCAATAAAGATTCAAGAACATACTAAAAGAAACACAATTAATGAATAATATGTATTTCATTAAAACATGTTAATGATTACAAATAATGAATGAATGATATTAAATTTTGTGATGAATGATGCGACGGCTGCTAGGGTTTGATTGTGAGATTTGATGTGATGTTTGCTGTTGCTGTTGCCGTGGAAGTCGCCCATGATTCGAAACCTAGGATCCATTTATATAGACAATGATGTTTCTGTTAAAGGAAACATCGGATCTCTTGGGATTTGAATTGTTTCTCTTAAGGAATCATCGGATTTCTCAGGATTCGAATTGTTTCTGTTAAGGAATCATCGGATTTCTCGGGATTCGTATAACTGCGTTATTGACTTGTTGACTTGTAACATTTGTATTATACAAGTGTTTGGACTCCGCAGGAATATTGTCTTCCGTAGATGTTTTGTTCTTCCGCATAAGTCTTGTTCTTCCAAGTGTACATTGTTCTTCCGAAGCAATCCTGTTCTTCCAAAGTAATCTTGTTCTTCCGAAGCAATCTTGTTCTTTCAAAGCAATCTTGTTCTTCCGAAGCAATCTTGTTCTTCCGAAGCAATCTTGTTCTTTCAACCTCAGTGTGGTTGTTCATCCGCAGAAGATCTTTGGATGCATTTTACTTGTAAGAAACATATCTACGGAAGAACAAAATGTTCATCCGTAGATGTTTCTTACACTTGGTCAATTTCAGAAATTGACCAAGTATAATGTTTTTACCTGCAACCATACATAAATCAACACACATATAAATGGGTTGAAGATCATGTATAGGTTGGACTCACCTTAGTATAGATTGTTTACTTTACTTGTAATAGGACTTTTGTTAGTTTCTTTTTGTATGTTCTTAGATTTGTGTGTTTTTAGCAGTCCAGCAAAACTGTGAGCGAATCAGTAAATTCGCTCACAGTTTGCTGTTCTAGTTTTCCTGGCGAACTTATGTTCTGCCGGGCGAAACTGTAGTTTCGGCATGACAGTTTCGCTTGTAGCGAAATTGTCTGCGAAACTACGACTGCTATATATACTTTTGTTAATTTTCATTGTAAGGTAAGCTTACAAAACCCTAATCGTGGATCATTGTTGCAAGTTACCTATTCCAAGCAGTTATTACACAGAAATATCATTGTGCTTCATGTTATTGATTGTCATTGTTCCTTTTGTTATCAAATATGATTTAGAATTGTATTCAATCTTCTCTATTGTCGTTGTTTAGCATGCTTATTAGATATTGAGCAATTCATTACATCATTTGCACTGTTTTTCAATCACATTGACCAACAATATGGTATCAGAGCCTTAGTGCTCTTGATTTGTTGAGTTTTTGTGGTTTTTGTTCAATATCTAGTCTCAATAAATTTTCATTGAATTATACGGTGTTTTTGACATGGAAATTGATTGAATTATGCTAGTTTTCGTTTGAGGAAGATCCTACAATCATCAGATCTCAAATTCATTGAGTTTTGGATGATTTCAGATTGATTTTGAGTTGAAAAAGGGTTTTGAGATCGATCAGCGAATTTACTGTTCTTACAGCGAAATTGCCATATTCTTTCAGCGAAACTATGGGCTATTTTGCATCAGAAGTTGTTTTCTAGTGGTTCTGCGAAACTAATCTCTTGAACGAAAGTTCATCAGAGTTTGTGAACGATCAACAAGCGAAATTGCTGCTGAATTTGTTTTTGAACGAAAGTTCAAGCTTGTTTGTGTGAAGTTATCAGCGAAACTAAGCCAGTGGTGTCTTTGGATTAGCAAAAGTGCTGTTGAAATTGCTAGCGAAATTAGCTTTCTCAGCGAAATTGTCAGCGAAAGTAATTCTTCTGTGAAACTGTCATCAAAGTCATCTTTTTCTGCGAAATTGTCAAGCGAAATTATCATCTTCTCTGCCGAAACTACAATGTCGAAGTTAACTACTCTCACACTTGCTGATCTTGAAAGTGTTGCTCCTAATAGGCCTCCAAGACTCATTAATGGAGATAATTTTGAAGATTGGAAGAGATGTCTCAAAGCTTTCTTCTTCTACACTGATCATAACCAATGGGAATCGATTACTTCTGGTCCTCACATACCAACGGTTACTGTTGGTGATGTTGTCTCTCAAAACAAGGACCCATCTTCCTATACTGAAAGAGATCTGAAATTGATTGATCGTGATCAAAAGGCTTTTGGTGCCCTAACTCTCTATTTAGCACCAGACATCTACAACCGTTTTGCAGAGCATAAAAATGCTAAATCTCTTTACGATGCTTTATGTGAATTTTATGATGGTAATGCAGATTTGGTAAAGGATAAGAGTATTCAGGCTGAAAAGGAATTCAATTCATTTGTGGGATACAAGAATGAGAGTCTGATAGATCTCACAAACCGTTTCTTAACTGTTTCAAGCACCTTAAAGAAATATGATGAAAGGCTCTCCGACAGTGAACAAGTTAACAGGCTTCTCGATTCTCTTCCACCCCAGTGGAGTCTTCAGGTGAGAATGCTTAAACAAGAGAGAGGGTTCACAGATTACAAGCTGATGGATATCATCAATAAGTTGAAATCCTTTGAGTTAGATATGAAAAGACGGGAATTTAACCAGACTATGATGCCCACATCCGATTTTCTCAAAATGCTGCTTTATTGTCATCCGCTGCAAACTCTCAAATACAAAATCCAATTCAAGGAGGGAGCAATACAAGTACTTTCTCGAGTGAGAACAGCCATGTTGGAAGAGATTTGGGTAATTCTAAGGCCAATGTTGAAACTCCAATTCCATCAAAAACAATGGCTCATTTTGGAATGTTCGTTCAGAGCTATGAAGCACTTGTTGCTGGAGAACTGAAAGGAAAGGAAATGACTATGGAGGACATGTACCAGGTTGATCCTGATGATCTTGAAGAAACTGATATTCAATGGCAGATGGCGATGTTAACTTTGAGAGCTCGGAGATTTATGGAAAGAACTGGACGAAAGAACTTTGGTGGTCAAACATCTACTTCAAAACTGGGGTTTGATAAGTCGAAATTGAGATGCTTTAATTGTAAACAATTGGGACATTTCAAACGTGAATGTCCATTACCAATTGTCACAGATCCTAGTAATTCTGGAGTACCAAGACTAACAGCAGAGAAAGAAAAGGAAGATGTGAATCTAAAAAAGGAGTCTGCTTTGATTTCGAACTTTGACTGGAGTGCCGAGGTTGAGGAAACAAGAACGAGATCAATCATGCGTTAGTTGCTGAGTTTGTGGAAAGTAATGAAGAGGTAGATGGTAAAGATGGATTTGAGCTGTTCAAGGAATTCAAAAGAGAAAATGTGTCATATGTAAATGGGAAAGAAGAAAAAGATGATGGAAATGGGGAAGACGAAACTGCAGGTTTAAGTGAGAAAAGAAGTTCAAGAGCTGGGATAAGAAAGGATAATGATGATGATGCTGCTACTGTTGAGGAAAAGGTCAAGTACTCCAGTATGCCTGTGTGACAAAGCCTTAGCTGCTGAAAGGATGGGAATGGGACTTCCATATGAGGTAATACAGGATATGTGCTCACCTGCTTGTAAAATTAGATTATTTGGGATTTATAAGGCTAACCGTTTATTAATTGATAATGAAAAGGATTTAAAGCGAATTAATGATGAACTTAAAATCAATGAATCAAAATATTTTGTGAAACTAAATGAGGCTTTAAAAGAAAATGATCATTTAAAACAAATCGTTTTTGAAAGGAATGTCGAGATTAATACTTTGACTGAAAGGGTTGCTCTTGCTGAATTTGAAGCAAGCAAACTTCAGTCAAAGTTAGATAAATGGACTATATCAGGAATGAAACATGATGATCTTTGTGAATCTCAACGGGGAGCTAGAATTAAAACGGGTTTGGGTTATGAAAATGTAAAGGTTTATCCTCCACCTAGTACATACTGTTATTCTCCTATGCCTGTTCCTCATCCTTCTAATGATTTAATCAAAACAGATACTGACACTATGTCTGCAGGTTTAGAGGGGATTAATTCTAAGTACATTCGTGAAGACTACGACTATGGACCAACTAGTGGGCTTGGATGCACTAGTACTAGTACACTGATAATCAGCAGTCTGTTTTAGATCATAAGTCTAGTTTAAATTCTGTTTTTGTTTCTAGTTCAACTATAACAGACTCTGATGTCTCATGTTCTCATGGTAGTTTTATTCCATCTTGTAATTCAGATCATGGTAGTGATGATTTTTGTTCTAATAATGATTGTAATGCATCTGATCTTTCTCCAAAATCAACTGAGCAAATTAAAACTAATTGATTTGAAAAGTTCTTTTCTCATCCTATTCCATCTTTCATTCCATTAAATATGACTTCATCTGATGAACGTATTTCTTCTTCATCAGACACCAGTACCAGTGGAACTAGTTTTACTGATATGTCAGATGAATCTTCTTCTAATTTTGTAAATAATATTCTTGTTCAAATAAACATCAAACTCATGGGTTGTATGAGACATTCAGTGATATTGATTCTAGTTTGTCTGAATGTGATGAGGAGATTATTATTGATCCTATTTTTACCCCATCACATCACAGACCTAGATTCAAACCTTATTGTTTCAGGTGTGGTCAAGAGGATCATCTTGTTAAGAATTGTCCTTCTTTGATTCAAGAATTCTCTAATAGGAAATGTTTTGGAAATAAATTGACAAAATTGGTTAATAATTTCTTCTGTAAAAAATCTGCTTCTTCAAAAGCAAAGTTCTTTAATCTTGGGTTCCTATTACACCTGGCTAATTGATTTATTAATTCTTTTCAGGAGTCCTCGTCAAAGATTGTAAACAGTTTATGGCATGTTGATAGCGGGTGTTCCAAACATATGACTGGATTAAAGGATATGTTGCTTTTGCTGGTGACAAATAGGATGGAAAGATGATTGGACAGGGAGAAGTTACCAATGGTTCTCTAACTCTGGAAAAAGTCAACTATGTTCCCGAATTGGCTTTTATCTTCTGAGTGTTTCTCAAATCTGCGATAAAGACATTCCTGTTCTGTTTAAATCTGATGAATGTCTATTTTTAAAATCAAAAATTGTAATTTCAGATGATTTGATTCTCATGCGTGCTCCAAGAAAGCATGATACGTATCTTCTTGATATGAACTCAAGCGAGTCAAAGGCTACTGCAACTTGTCTTTTTTCAAAAGCATCAACTTCTGAGTCTCTCTTATGGCATCGTCGATTAGGCCATGTTAATTTTAAAATAATTAACAAATTAGTAAAGAACAATCTTGTTAGTGGACTTCCTTCAAAATATTTTTCTGTTAATGAAAAATATATGGCTTGTGCCAAGGGCAAACAACATAAGAAACCTCATAAGCCCAAACTTCTAAATAGCATATCTTGTCCTCTCGAGTTATTACATACTGGTTTGTTTGGCCCAATTAGTGTTAAATCTATTGCTAAAAAATCATTTTGTCTTGTTGTTACAGATGATTTCTCAAGATATTCATGGGTGAGGTTTCTTGCACACAAAGGCGAGGTTGCAGAGGAATTGCAGCGATTAATTCTTTCTATCGAAACAATTAGCAAGAGAAAAGTTATGGGACTGAGAAGTGACAACGGCACTGAATTCAAAAATCAGATTCTCGATTCATTTTGTGCTCAAAAGGGGATTGTGAGACAATTTAGTGCTGCGAGAACTCCTCAACAGAATGGTATTGCAGAACGAAAGAATCGCACTCTCGTTGAAGCTGCTCGTACAATGCTGATAGAATCTTCAATTACCCATTATCTTCTGGGCTGAAGCTGTAAACTATGCTTCATATGTTCTAAACCGGGTGTTGATTGTGAAAGATAAAATGAAGACTCCTTATGAACTCTTTCATAAGAGAAAGCCTCTAATTAATTTCTTTCGGCCATTTGGTTGTTCTTGCACTCTTCTGAATACTCAATCTCAAAAGACAAAGTTTGGTGTTGTTTCTGATGAGTGTTACTTTGTTGGTTATTCTTCTTCTCAAAAGGCATATCGGGTTTATAACAAAAGAACACGTATCATTCAAGAGTCGATCTATGTTGATTGGTAGGAATCTAACTCTTCTGAAGTTAGATCTGAACCAGCATGGTTCTTTGACTCCGATACTGTGTTTAATTCGTTCAATTTGCCAGTTTTCGATGATGATACGTCCATTCCAAATGCTCAAATGAATATTATTTCATCATCTCCATCGTCTGTTCCTTCCAACTCATTAGTTAATGATGCTGTTTCAACTGATGTTAGTTCCTCGTCTCCAATGAATGCTCCGGCACCAACATCTGATTCTTTATCTCATACATCTTCTCCTCTACCTGATCTAACACCTATCATCAATTCACCTTCATCTAATCTTTCACCGACTATGGGTGATATTTCTCCAAACATCTTTCCTTCAGCCAACGATTACAAAACCTTGAAAGATCATCCTCTTGATAACGTGATTGGATCTATCTCTAATGGTGTTCGAACGCGAAGTCAATCTGGTTTAATTAATGTTTGTCTTTTCTCATGCTTCATTTCTCAAACAGTCCCGAAAAACGTTAATGCTGTTCTACAGGATCCTTGTTGGGTGGAGTCTATGCAATTAGAACTTCAACAGTTCAGAAAGCTTAAAGTTTGGACCTTGGTTGACTTACCTCCTAACAAATATCCAATCGGTACAAAATGGGTGTTTAAGAACAAACCGGATGATCGAGGTGTGGTGGTGCGTAACAAGTCTAGACTTGTTGTGCAAGGCTTTTCTCAAGAAGAAGGGATTGATTATACAGAAGTCTTTGCTCCAGTTGCTCGTCTTGAAGCAATCAGAATATTTCTCGCTCATGCTGCTCATAAACAATTTAAAGTCTATCAAATGGATGTGAAGTGTGCTTTTCTCTATGGAGACATTGATGAGGAGATATATGTGTGTCAACCACCAGGTTTTGAGGATCCTGATTTTCCTGATAAAGTGTTTAAGCTTGACAAATCTCTGTATGGTCTTCATCAAGCACCCAGGATCTGGTATGAGACCCTTACACAGTATCTTCTAAGCAATGGTTTCTCTCGTGGTACCATTGATATGACTCTCTTCAAAAGGGAAGTGAATGGTGAAATGTTATTTGTCCAAGTTTACGTTGATGATATTATTTTTGGATCTACCAATTCTCAATTGTGTAGAGAGTTCGAAGAGGTAATGAGTCAAAGGTTTGAAATGAGTATGATGGGAGAACTGTGTTTCTTCCTTGGATTACAAGTTGAACAACAGAAAGAAGGAATTCTTATTCATCAGGAGAAGTATATTAAGGATATTTTAAAGAAATTTAAAATGGATAATGCTTCTCCTGAGATGATTCCATTTACTGCTCAGACTTGTCTTACTCTAGATGAAAACGGAAAACCAGTTGATCCTCATCTTTTTAGATCTATGATTGGCTCTCTCATGTATCTTACTGCAAGCCGTCCTGATATCACTTTTGTTGTTGGCTACTGTGCTCGATATCAGTCGGCTCCAAAAGAATCCCATGAGAAAGCTGTCAAAAGAATATTTCGTTATCTCAAAGGATCATCTCGTTTAGGGCTATGGTATCCATATGGAGGGAATTTTGATTTACATGCTTATTCTGATAGTGATTCCAATGGTTGCAGGTTAAACAGAAAATCTGTTTCCGGAGGGTGTCAATATTTGGGAAATTGTTTGGTGTCTTGGCAGAGCAAGAAACAAACCACTGTTTCTCTTTCTACAGGAGAAGCCGAATATATTGCTGCCTCAAGCTGTTGTTCTCAAGTTCTCTGGATTCAACACCAAATGATTGATTATGGAATTAATTTTCTCCATACACCTTTATTTTGTGACAATGAAGCAGCCATTGGGATTGCAAAAAATCCTATTCATCATTCCCGAACCAAGCATATCGAGACACGAATTCATGCGATTCGTGATGCTCAAGAGAAGGGTTTCATCGATATTATACCCATTGATACAAAACATCAAAAAGCTGATCTTTTCACAAAAACTTTTGATAAACCTCGTTTTTATGAATTGATCTCTATGCTTGGGTTAATATCCTTTTAAATTTTCATTTACTGTCCTTTATAAAAAACAATAATAAAATATAATTATAATAAATAAATTATAAATATTTTTCATAATTTAATAAATTATCTATTCTTTGAAAATAAAATTTTGGGGGAATAATTTCATATCCTGAGATCGGAATTTAAAATGACGAGAAATGATTGTATATCCTCTAAGTATGTTCTTTATACATGACCGGTGTTTCAATGAGAAATGATAGTAACTGATACTGGATTCTGTTTCACATAAAATTTTTTACATAAAATTTTTCAAGAAGAATCGATCAGATTCTTTAACGATATGCTTGATAGACTCAGCCTGAAGAATAAAGTAGACAGCAGCTCTATGATTAAATTAAACATCATGCTTAAGAATGTTTGGATTTACTCAATTGTTTTGGCTTGCACAAAAACTGAGTCCTGACAAAAATTGGATTGAGAATGAATCTTTCACCCATTCTGCTCTTATAAGTCATCTCCCTGAATCATATCTGGTATATTCTTGTATTTGTGTATCTTGTGTCTGTGCTAATCTCCTATGTTGTACGAAAGTGCTGACCTGGAGTGATGATCTCCTCTGCTGTACGATAGTACTGACCTGGAGCTCTCATCAGCACATGTTTAAATGGTCATCTCCTCTGTTATACGTGAGTATAGATCTGTAGCTCTCACCATTTTGATATAATTATGTCAAATCATCTAATCGATGAGTTCTTTTCAGAATGAAATATTCTGTTTATAATCATTTGCACACTAATGCACAAGCCTTGCTCCGTATAGATTGATTCAAAATTCAAGAAATCCTGAGGTTGGGTGAGGGTTTTTGCCAAATGATTGTGGGGTCCTAACATTTTAAAGCATCTAATTGAACCTTAACAAATCATAAGTTGTTTGTTGAAAAAATGATAAGGCATGAGTTTAAGTGGACAAATATATCAGCAATCGTTATTGATTTGTTCTAATTTCAGTTGTTCCTGTGCAGATTGTGATAAGATCTCGTATTCAGTATGATCTCATTGCCGGTCGATGATTTTTGATCATCTTTATGTTCATAAATACCTAGAGGATGTGATCTCTGATTAATTTAGATCTCATTATGTGACGTTCTTCATTATTCAAAATATATATATATATATATATATATATATATATATATATATATATATATATATATATATATATATATAAATAAATATATATATAATATATAAAATAAAAAATAATAATAATAATAATAATAATAATAATAATAATAATAATAAATAAATAAATAAAAAATAAAAAAAATATATATTATAAAGGGGTGCCGAAACTATTCTTTCGCTAATTGTTTCGCATGGCGAAACTGCAATTTCGCTAGGTTTACTAATTAGTTTTCAACTGGCTATCTCTTAGCGAAATTACAGATTCTCTGGGCGAAACTGTAAATTCGCCCTGCGAATCTATAGTTTCGCTCTCTGCGAAACTATTTGCTATTTAAGTCGTTTTTTGCGAAATTCTTCTCACATTTTTGCAAGATCGAACTGTGTAGTTGTTTAGGGCTTTTCCGTGACTTTCGTGGGCGATTCTGAGTATTTTTTGTCTTTTGGACCGATTGTTTGTTTCTTTTACTTTGCATGTGAGTTTCGAACCATGTTCAATCATTTAATCTGGTTAAAATTAACTCCTTTTAAGACAATTGGATTTTGACCCTTCGGTGTCTTCGCTGTTCATCCAGCGAAACTGCAGATTATTCTGCGAAACTGAACGAAAGTTCACTACTTCTCAGCGAAACTGTAAAGTTATGCTGTCCGCGCGAACTTAACAGTTTCGCCAAACTATTTTCAGTTTCGCAGAATCTGGACTTAAGCTTGTACAGTTTCGCCTGGTCATATTTTCTTTTGAACAACGAAACTAATATGTTCTTTGCCAGCGAAACTATGTTTTTGCTTGCCGAAACTAATAGCGAATCTATTTTAAATTATTTTCGCCTTGTCGAAACTGTCATGAAACTGTCGAAACTGTCTTTTGTTCAGCGAAACTAACATGTTTTATTGAGCGAAACTAGTGTTTCGCTTGCCGAAACTGTTAGTTTTCATTGTTTTAGTATTATTTTCTTCTTTTCTTAATTTCTCATTCAACTTATCTGATTTCTTCATCAGGTTATCATGGCTAATCTCAAGTTTGATGAGCGGAATAATATCACCGCTATTTTAGATGATACTCATCCAAAGGCAGCTGGATTTAGAGATTGTATCAGATGGCTTCAAAGATCACCTATAGCTCATGTCATATCTCATTTGCCTACCATCTATGTTCTTCATATCAGAGACTTCTGGCGATCTGCAGAGTATGATACTCGAGGAGATGCATAGCGGATTACTGCTAAAGTCGTTGGTCAAGAAGTGACGATCACTGCTGAGACTGTATCGAGGATTCTAAGACTTGAAGAAGATTCAGGAGATGAAGTGACTATGACAGATTCTGAGGTGTTCCAATCCTTTAGAAGTATGGGATATGAGGGACCAGCCTTTGGTTCCCGTAAGGAGATCAAGAAGTCATTCTTATCTAAAGAGTGGAGATACATTGCTCATGTTTTTATCATGTGTCTTGATCACCGTAAAGGTGGATCCGATGGTCTTAACATTGATTGGGCTAAGGCAATGGTGTTATGTTGTAAAGGTGAAAAGGCCAATATTGCCAGACTGATTTTTGCGTGCATGGGGAGAATGTGATGGCGTTAAAGAAAGACAAATTGCTACTGTATCCTCGTTTTCTTCAGATGATATTTGATGATCTTATACCTCATGTTCCAAAACATGGAGAGATCAAGAGGCTGGTACAAATGAATCCACGTATCTTTGCTGACTGCTGTGCCATTCGCCACGACTTCAGTGGAAAGATCACCCATCTTTGGGAAAACATGTATCCTCCAGAACGATGGAGCTATATTAGACGGGTGGATGAATCAGAAAATAAACGAGCTGAAGAAACAAGAGTACATCAAGTTGATGCTACAAAGAAAAGAAAGAGATATGCCAAAGAAAAAGACTATGACTTTGAGGAGGATATTGTTGCACAAGCTGAGGAAGTTAGGTTTGAAAAAGAAAGAAGGTCTAAGAAGAAAACTGATTTTGTTGAGCCTGAGCGACGAACCAAGCATAGACATGAAGGATTTACAACTAGAAGAGAGGCTAGTGAAAATCTTAATGAGGATATGATACGCAATTTGAATACTTCGTTGGCTAATGAACTAAGTATGATCAAGACTAAACTCACAAACCAGGAAATCAGAGAAAAACAAAAAGATGAAGTGATTGAAGGTATGCAGAGGATGTTAGTTGATCAAAACCGACTGGTGAAGAAGTTGTTTGAGGAGATTACACAGCTGAAGGCTGCAGCCGGCCTACCTAATCAACTAACTCAATCTGAGTTAGATGATTTGACTGATACATCAAAGTACTTATTTTTGAATGTGGGTACTTCATCTAAGGTAGGAGAGGGCACTTCTGGTGCAGCAACTACTGATGCTGGAGAGAGGGAAGCTCCAGGAGAGGATGTTGGAAGAAATGATGAGGAGGATATTATAGAGGCTGGGTTTGTAAACATGCAATTTGACTTTGAAAAGGATCTGGTTGGTGAAGAAGTTATTGTATCAGCTACTACTGAAGGAGTACCTGAGAAAGGTAAAGGGTTGGTTGATGAGGAAGAGGAAGATGAACAGCTCACAGACTATGATTCAGAACCTTAGTTCTATGAAGTTGATGAACGACCATTGATCTATGTTGCTAAAAAGGGAGAGGATGATGCAGATGTATTTGAAATGGATAAAAATGATTGGTTTGTGAAAGAAAAGGAGGTAGAAGAAATCACTCCTCTTTTCCAACACTGGGGGGATTGAGCAGGAAGGAGGCTGATAAGAAAATCATAAGCTGGTGTTATAATTCAAGCTTAAAGATGTTTATTATCAAGAGACGGGGAGGCAATATCAGTTATATGCTTAAAAGGAAGGCTTTTAAGACCTTGCCTAAATGGGATTTAAGGCGTTTGGCAACTCTACCTCTGATCAATGCTCATCTGAGTGAAAGAGCCACATTTATTGAAAAAAGAGATAAAAAATGGGCTTAATGACAATTTTGAGTCTTTCGAGTATATGAAGGCAGAAAGAAAGAGGTCAAAGAAGGATAAAGACTAGGAGACGGGAAAGGGAAGGATTGTTCTAAGAGTTAAACCTCTAAAGACTGTAAATAGGGTAAGATTGGCTGATCCTCTTCCCCAACAACTACAGGACTTTGAGAAATGGTTTTATGATAACAACACTGGAGAGGCTGTGATCAGAGTTAAACATGGAAAGGAGTTTAGAGTATTTGATCCGATGGAGTTGTTCAGTTTCTGTGATGAAGATCTTTTGGTATTATGTGAAAATCACATTAAGGCTAGAGCTGGAGAGGAAACTAGGAAAGAAGCTAGTTTGTTTATGAATGTTGCCAACAAGATCAGGGGAGTAAGGTCAGAGGTAAAGAAGTTAGCTGAAAGGGTGAGGGCTCAGGATGACTTTAATATGGATGTTCAAGATCTGACCAGGCAATTTGCAAAGGCTAGTGGTCATTCCGAAGAAGCTAGTGATGCAGGAAAGGACCATGGAGGGTCATTTGCTGAAGCTTCTGAGGACGTAGCTGCAGGAGGTGACGAAGACAGATCAATCGCAGCAGAGGAAACTGGAGCTGACAAGTCAAATCAAGAAGAGTGAAGACGGTGAGATCCAACCTAGGGGGAGTATTGAAGATCATGTATAGGTTGGACTCACCTTAGTATAGATTGTTTACTTTACTTGTAATAGGACTTTTGTTAGTTTCCTTTTGTATGTTCTTAGATTTGTGTGTTTTTAGCAGTCCAGCGAATCTGTAAATTCGCTCACAGTTTGCTGTTCTAGTTTACCCGGCGAACTTATGTTCTGCCAGCGAAACTGTCTGCGAAACTACGACTGCTATATATACTTTTGTTAATTTTCATTGTAAGGTAAGCTTGCAAAACCCTAATCGTGGATCATTGTTGCAAGTTACCTATTCTAAGCAGTTATTACACAGAAATATCATTGTGCTTCATGTGGTTGATTGTCATTGTTCCTTTTGTTATCAAATATGATTTATAATTGTATTTAATCTTCTCTATTGTCATTGTTTAGCATGCTTGTTAGATATTGAGCAATTCATCACATCATTTGCACTGTTTTTCGATCACATGGACCAACATGGGTTAACCTATATATATAATGCATAGACAATAATGAATTACAACCATTCATTACAGATATTAATATAAGTACTAAGCCTATACAAAATGGACTAGATCTACTGATCCTAGACCTAACAATACTCCCTCTTAGGATTAGATACTTGTAATCAGCTCTTCAAACTGAAAGTTCTTTAAATCTTGCCACCATCCTTTTGTTGAAGTATGATACTGCATCCTTTTGATCATCGTACTTGTACTTGATCTCCATTCTGCATATCCTTTGCAGAGTCTCAAAACTTAGGCCCAAAATGTCTTTTTCAGTGGTGAGTGTTTCCACTACACTTTCATTGTGCACTATCTCGAGCTCATCTTCCTCTGAGATTCTTAATTCTGATACTTCTTCAATGTTGGCTCCTTTCAGCAGCCCAGCATCATGTCTTCTTCTTTTGTATGCTTTAGCATGTAGTTTATCCACCACTTGAATCATGTGCATATATAAGCATAGATCATTCTGTGCTCTTTCATCTGACACTTTGGAAAGAACTTATCATGCAGGTATGATGTGTAGCTGGGGTGTAGCAGTTTGATTTCTACTGGGTCAAAAATTCTTATCTTTTCACCTTTCTTCCCCTCAGCATTCCTTAGTAGCACCATTTCTTTTGTCTTCTCCACATATCCCCACTCAGTTATGGGAATAGTGTATTGATTTCTTGCTATGACTTTGATGGCTGCTGTTTTTTTGTTTGAGTATCCAACCCTCCTTAAGAGTTCATCATCAACCATAGTAGACGAGTTCATGTTTGATCTTTTTCTTTTTTGAAGTCTTTTCTTATGTTCAGCATCTTCCCTCTTAGCCTCCTTCAGTACATCATCTACAAATCTTGTTTTCATCCTACCCACTGAAACAGAAAAGTCTATTCCTCTTGGATGGATTGGATAGTTTGAGATGATTAGGCTTTACAGGTCTTTGATGTCTCTCCCAGGAAGTCTCAGTAATGTTTCTACATCATGGAAGTATTCAGTTCTTCCAGATGTCCTCTTGATGATAGCACAGTCCTATTCTTGATCATATTTCCATGCCATAATTTTGTTGTCTTCCAAAAAGGATGGACTAGTAATGTGGTCAAACAATTCTATCAATGTAGACTTCTTCTCTGTGATTTCTCTGACTGTTGTTTCCAATGGCCACACTTTGCCGGGTATGACTGCTCTTGGTTCTCTGATCAGTTTTTCTTTTCCTTTGTGCTGATCTTTAGATTCAACAGTTATAGGATCAGCAGGAAGTTTGCTTTGTTGCTCATAAGATGGGTGTGGAGCTTCAGTTCTGAATCTGACTCCAGTATCAAGTTCAACAAACATTACATGTTCCATCATTCTTCTTAGCTCAGCAACACTTCTTCCTTTAAGCTCATGACCCTTATAGTTGTGACCCTGTAGCCAACATACCATATTGTACTTGCTCAGTTTTGTTGTATCACAATGACCTAGATCTTTCTTGATTTTCTAAATGGCTTGAAAAGTGGTGAATGCTTCATAGTCACAATTTGGAATTATGAATCTAGCAAGCTCAAACTCTTTCAGCATATCTTTCATCTCAGTCAAGTTCATTCTTTCAACCATGTCAAATGGGAACCCATGATTGATCAGGGTCATAAACACAGATGACTCGGACCTCTCTTCCATAATGTCTTTTGTTGTAAGAAGAACATCAGTCTTTGATTCTTCTTGATCTTTGTTAGTTTCATCTTCAGTCAGCTCTTTCCATTCAGCATCACTCTCAGCTTCATCTTCATCATGAGTTACTTGCTTTAATGGTGACACATCCACTGAAGGAGTGTGTTCTAAAGATGTATGCCTTGACTTCTTGGGTGTCTCTTCAATATTGATTGTTTGTATATTTGTTGAACCCAAATACTTCCTTTTTCTTGAGTATTGAATAAGTTGCTTTGAAGTTTCAGCAGGTTTCTTTAGCTGCTCTGATTCAATAGCACATATCTTCATCTTCAGCTGATCAATCTCTTCTTCTTTTCTTCTCAACAAAGCTGATTGATCGTAGATAGAGTCATTCATTTGATCAACCTTCAGCCTTAGCTTCTTATTTTCAATCTTCTCATTCTTTGTTGAGTCCTTAAGTTCTTTAACCAGCTCATGCAATGCATCAATCACTTCATTGTTTTCTTGTATGTTCTCCCTCAATCTTTTCAAACTTGATTCTTGCTTGATCAGCTGATCATCTTTTACTTTCATCATTCCCTTCAACTCTTGAATTCTTTGCTTTCTATTGTTAGACTTTAGAACAAGCTTGTTGTATTCAGCAACCAGATAACTCTTGCTGACAGGGATATCAGTATCACTTAGATCATCTTCATTGTAGGCAATCACATCAACATAGTTTGCCTCTTCTTCTTCTTCTTGATGTTGAGAAGCAATCTCATCATCATTTACTTCTTCATGGGCTACACTTGCTGAGCTTGAACTGGCCTCAATAGCTTGATCTTCTGGTTCTTGATGTGGTTGTTGTTGTTGTTGATGGTCAGTGATCGGAGAGACTGGTTTAGTTTCATTTGAGAGTACAGGGGATTCAGTTTTGGTTAACGACAGTTGAACTGTACTTGCTTGTGAGGCTAACTCTGTCTCCCCAGTGTAAATGCTCTCAGTGGATGAATTTTCTGGATTTGGAGGTTGTTGAAAAAGTTACATTTGAAGCTGATTTGGTGATTGAGGGTGAATTGGAGAGATTGGTTGATTGTTTTGGCTGGCTGGTGATTGTGGTTGGGGTGTTTGTTGTTGATTTGGTGATAGAGGGTGAATTAGAGAGATAGGTTCTGTGTTTTGGCTGGCAGGTGAATTTGGTAGGGATGGTTGAGGTTGATGGTGTATGGGTGATATATCTGGTGAGTGAGAGTCTTGAACAGATTTGGTTGATGAAACCTCATGTTGATCTTCCCACACAAGCTCTTGAGGAATGTTTGCATGAGCATCTACCACATGATCAAACATGGGCATGTCTCCTCCTTCATACTTCCCAGATATTTTATTCAGTACGGATCTGCCAAGGTGTGCTTGAATGAACACATCACCATCCATAGTAGTTCCAGGCAGATCAGCATTGATGATTAGTTGAAGAAACCTTAGAAACATATACATCTTGTCAGCCTTCTATACTTTGATGTGATCACATAAGCAGTTGAAGATGTACTTTGAGTAATTGTAGGTTCTTCCCTCAAAAACACCAATAATGCCTAAAGAGATATGCCTTGAAAATATGTCAAGTCCAGATTTCCTGTTTGAGATGCACTTAAGATAAGAGTGGCAGAGAAATCTGTACGGCTTGCAGAGTCTTTCTTTCTTTATTTCTCCGTTCTCGAAGTCACCATCATACCCCCATCAGAAGAAAGACTTTTTCTATGTATTCATTGTCAAACATATCAGGGTGACCAGCTTCTATATCTCCCAACTCAAGAACCCTTCTTATTGTCTGTTCATCCACTCTCAGTCTTTGATTCTTCACATCAGCCACAATAACTTGACCATCTTCCTCTATTTGGGCGGAGTTCCAGAAATCAATGATGTGCAATTGGTGAATCATAGGCTCTGCTGATAAGGCATAGAACAGCCTGGATCTTGTTAGATATCGGATAATGTCTTGACACCCTACTGAAACAGGATCGTCAGGGTTTAAGAAGGCACACACATTGTGCTCTTTCGCAAATCGATTATCCATCTGTTCAGAAGAAGAAGATTTCGTTAGAATCACACTGAGAATACGAACAGTTATGAGATTAAACGAGATTTGAATGGTTCATTATTGAATCATTACGACATGTTTTATCTTGAAAACAGCGATCTGAGAGCACAGATAAATGTTTGTTTGATGTTTTGATTTGGTAAAATTTGAATGTTATAGAAGGGGGAAAGTTTGTTGAGAGTGTGTTTTTCTAGGTCTGAAAAAGTTAATTGAAAAAGCGAATAATGAATTTTGAAGTCAAACAACATCATTTATAATCTCCAGACACATTAATTTTATTACTTTAATGAAGTGGGACCCTCAACAAATTCTTCCGCAGATCATCTACGGATCCCATAAATCATCTGAGGATGTCTTAACGACATCTGCTGATGAAGTATAACTTATATTTTCACAGATTACCAAACTATGAAATTAAATTATATTTGTTGATCTTTGCTCATCCGTAGTTTACCAATCTACGGATAAACATTTAATTTTCCACACTGTAGCTTCTGCTGATGCTTAAGATGGCACATCAACATTTTCACACTGTAGTTTAAATTTTCACAGATTACCAAACTATGAAATTAAATTATATTTGTTGATCTTTGCTCATCCGTAGTTTACCAATCTATGGATAAACATTTAAATTTTCCACACTGTAGCTTCTGCTGATGCTTAAGATGGCACAATGCAGAGAAATATTGTTGTATGGTCCAAGTCCATTGCTTAGAACCATTTATTGCTTTTGGACCTTGTTGACTTTGTATTCATGACAATTTAGCACAAGAAAGTTTAAATGATTTTAAAGAAAATTTCATGTATCCAGGAGCTAAGATGGTGCTCAGATTCCAATTCCTTCAAATTGATAATGAAATAGACAAAGCTGCTGATTGATAAACTTAACTTTATGAATTCTACTCCCCCTAAATTTGTGATTAATGATGACATTAAGCATTTATCATAAATTTCTAAGAAGAATAGCATGAGTGACATTTAACTGTATGATGATGCTCAGACATATATACACATATGATGGGATCATACTATAATACTAAGCCTCTTCCTGATGAGTTATTTTGTTGAATTGATACCTAAACAAAGTTCTGATTGCAAGTATATTGTCCACTTAAATCCATACAAGAGCTCATGTATCAACTAGGCATGCTGTTTCTCATGTTTTCATATTGATTTGGAAATAACTGTTATGGGCTTCACATTCAATTCACAAAGATTTTGTCCTCCCTTTGCAAGTCAAATCATCACTTTTTCACACTTAAGAACTATGTACTTTAAGTTATAAGTTCTATCTTGAGATGCATTGGGCATCTCATTAATGCAATGATGTAAAATCTCTAGATTAATATACAATTGATCACATAGGATTCTTTTGATAGCTTAGATATGATCATCATCAGGTCACCAGGTCTTTACTCATGTAAAATAGAGGTGCCTTTAACCCAGGTCTTTGTTCACACAAAATAAAGGGATGATGAGGATCATGATCTTTTCACCTTTTGTAATTGATATTCAGTATGGTGATCATACACCCAGGTCTTTGTTCACATAAAACAGAGGGAGTATGATTTGCAAAGATAGATATTATAAAGTGTTGGTAAAAAGTGTGTTTAGATAAGGGATTTGGTCACATCAGAATAAGACTCACTTTGTATTCTCAAAATGAAGTTTTCCACAAACAATCACTTAGCATTATGTTTGGCATGCACTCAGTGTAGTTTCCACTCAAGATGAATCTACTCACATATCAAGAAACTTGCTTAGATTTAATGTTATTTATGAATTCAGGAATAAGCAAAGATATAGTGTACTATCATTTCCCAAGCATATGTCATGCTAAAGCATCATTACATACAGTATTTTTTTTGTTCAAATTGATTAATCTAAGTTAATTATGCCTAGAGACTCAATTAGAAAATTAAATCTGACAGAATCAAAGGCTTTAGTAAATAAATCAGCAAGCTGATTTGTTGTATCCACTTTGACTAACTTAATCAAACCCTTTTCTGAGCAATCTCTCAAAAATGATATCTTATCTTAATATGTTTTGTTTTACTATGTTGCATAGGATTATCAGTTATAAACATAGCAGTAGAATTGTCTATGTAAATTGAAGTTTGAAGGAAGTTGTAACCATAGTCAAGCAATTGGTTTTGCAACCAAAGGACTTGAGAGCAACCAGCTGAAGCAGCTATGTACTCAGCCTCAGCTGTGGATACAGATACATTGGTTGTTTCTTGCACTGCCATGATACTAGCCTTGGTCCGATGAATTGACATCCACCAGTTGTTGATTTTCTGTTATTGTTACATCCACCATAGTCATTGTCTGAGTATGAGTAGAGTGTAAAGTCACCATCCTTTGGATACCAAAGACCAAGTCCTGGTTTTCCTTTGAGGTATCTGAAATCCTTTTTACAGCATTCAGATGAGACTCCCTTGGATCAGATTGGTACCTAGCACACACACATACACAGCAAACATAATGTCAGATCTACTGGTAGTTAGATACATAAGTGAACCTATCATTGATCTATATAATTTTTGATCAATAGATTTTCCTGAAGAATCAGGAACAATCTTATCAATTGTTGATGCTAGTGTTTTGCATGAGGATACTTCAGCAAGATTGTATTTCTTCAAAATTTGATGTATGTATTTTTCTTGATTGATGAATATCCCATCTGGTTTTTGATGAACTTGAAGACCAAGAAAGAAGGTTAATTCACCCATTGAACTCATCTGAAATTCAAATTTCATCAGCTCTTCGAAATTTACACACAATCTCTTCTGAGTTGAGCCAAATATAATGTCATCAACATATATTTGAACAACTAAGAGATCTTGATGTTCTTGTTTGAGAAAGAGTGTCTAATCAATGGTTCCTCTTTTGTAGCCATGCTTGAGCAAGAAAGATGATAGTGTTTCATACTACTTTCTTGGTGCTTGATGAAGACCATACAAGGCTTTATCTAGCTTGTATACCCTATGAGGATAATGAGGATCTTCAAAACCGGGGGGTTGTGACACATAAACTTCCTCATCAATCTTCCCATCTAGGAATGCACACTTGACATCCATCTGATACATAGTGAACTTCTTATATGATGCATAAGCTAGAAACACTCTTATGGCCTCAATTCTTGCAAGTGGTGCAAAAACTTCATCATAGTCTATTCCTTCTTCTTGTGTGTATCCTTGTGCAATCAACCTTTCTTTGTTTCTAACAATAATCCCTCTATCATCCAGTTTGTTTTTGTATAGCCACCTTGTTCTAATAGGATGTTGACCTTCAGGCAAATCAACTAGAGACCATACCTTTTGCTTTCTAAATTGTTGAAGCTCTTCTTGCATAGCTTCAATCCAACTATTGTCTTTTAAAGCAGCAGTGATGTTTGGAGGGACCACTTGTGAAAGAAAACAACTTAAGAGACAAAGGTTGGCAGTACCACTTTGGATCCTTGTAGTTCTCTTTGTAAGATCTCCAATGATGTTGTTGACTGGATGAGTCTTATGGATTCTCATTGATGGAGTTGATTCAACTGGCATAGATGATTCCAGGTTAGTCATTTCCATTGACTCAGACTGATCCAACCTAGGTTGAGAGTTTAGAAAATAGTCAAAATGTTCAACATTAGGTGTAGGATCATGAGTGTCTTCTGTATGAGATGTAGGAGCATCTCCAGTATCGGGTTGCTCTTCCGTAGGAACTTCTCCGGAATCATTTTTCTCTTCCGTAGGAACTTCTCCGGAATCATTTTGCTCTTCCGTATGAGCTACAGGAACTTCTCCAGATGATAAGTGAGGACTTGAAACAGTTCCAATGTTTGTTATATTCACTTGAGAGCATGGATCTGTTGAAGGGACAACATTCACATCTCCGGATGCACCATGTTCATTTCCACATGTAGTGTCTGCAGCTGTTGCTGATGTGTTTCCACCCGAGGATGTGTGTATCCTTGGAGGATCAGCAGATAATGTTACTTCAGTCATATGAGATGGAACAAATGGATAACATACTTCATCAGATCCTATAGTGTTCAAATGATCATAGTTAAATGATTTAGTTAGAGCATCTATGTCAAACAACCATGATGAACCTTTAACTAACTTAGTAAATACAAATTCATCAAAGGATACATTAGAAGTTTCTTCCATAATGTTATGTTGTGGAATATAAATCCTATACGATTTAGATGTTGAAGAGTATCCAACAAAGAAACCATCATATGCTTTTTCTGAAAATTTTCCCAATGACTCTTTTATGTTTAAAACAGATACATGACATCCAAAGACTTTAAGATATCCTATGTATGGTTTTCTTTTAAACAAGAGCTCATAAGGAGTTTTGTTATGTTCTTTGACAATTAATGTTCTGTTTTGAACATTGCATGCAGTATTCACTGCCTCAGCCCAAAATGTGATGGGCAATTGTGAATCAGCTAGCATTGTTCTGGCTGCTTCAATGAGAGTTCTGTTTCTTCTTTCAGCAACTCCATTTTGTTGTGGAGTTCTTGGTGCATTGAATTGCCTTGCAATACCTTTGCTCCTGCAAAAGGAATCCAGTTCAAAATTGACAAATTTAGTACCATTGTCACTCCTAAAATTTTTTTGTATCAAGTTGATTCTCAATCTTGATCACAAAGTCCATTAATGTTTCTGATGTTTCACACTTTTGTTTTAAGAAAAAGACCCATGTGAATCTTGTGAAATCATCAACTATCACCAAACAATATTACCTTTTTCCAATGCTCATCACATTGGTAGGACTAAACAGATCCATGTGAAGCAATTTGAGTGGTGTAATATTAGTATTGATAATTTTGGATTTATGTGACACTCTATGTTGTTTTCCTTTGTAACAAGAAGAACAGTGAGTTGAGCAATGAAACTCTTTGTTTGGCAATCCAATGACCAGGTCATTTTTCACCAATTTGTTCATGTTCTTCATGTTAGAATGGACAAGCCTTCTATGCCATAATTGAGATACATCTTCTGATAACTTAGATAGAAGGCATGTTTCATGTTTTGTGAGTGATGTGTTGTTCATATCCAAAACATAAGTGTTTCCTTTTCTTGCTGCTTTGAGTAGGACCTATTCAGTAAACCCTGGCTTAAGAATATAACAATTAGTATTATCAAACAATGTGGTATAATTTTGATCACAAATTTGAGACACACTTAGTAGATTATACTGTAAATTTTAACAATAATTTACTTTCTCAAATTTGAGCACACCATTTGTTATCATTCCTTCACCAACAATTTTACCTCCCTTTTTATCCCCGCCAAATGCCATATAAGAAGCATTTTTATGTTTGAAATCATGGAGAAGTGAACAGTTTCCTGTCATATGCCTGGAACAACCATTGTTAACATACCACTTATTGTCAGCACTCCAATATTGTTCCTGCATTCAGAAATAAATCAACAGTGTATAAAATAGTTACTCCTTCATGAACAAGTCTTGAAGTTTCAGTTTTAGTTTTGGTTGATTCATTCTGAGTTGTTTCAAATGAGGATGATTCTGTTGAATGGGATGTTGATGAACTAGGTTCTTGTTTTCCAATTTCTTCTTGATTCAACTTAATTTTGTTCATTTGAGACTTTGGTTTTGATAATGAAACTTTATGATTAAATGTCTCACAATCTTTTGTTTTTGAATGAGGAATATAATATCCCTTTTCAAATTTATCAAAGAATGCATCATCATCCTTTGTTTCCTTATCAGTCAAATCTATCCTTTTGTGAGGTGTTTTTGACTGCTGGAAAGTTGGTCTTTTCTTCAATGGATGAGCACTTGATGATGTTTTGTCCTTTGATTTTGACTTTGATTTTAGTTCAGACTTCTTTAGTTTTGAACCCTTTTCACAATCAGTAGATTGAGTACTTGATTCAGACTTATCTGATTCTTTCTTTTTTGTGCCTTTTGTCTTGTTCTTTTTGTTGAAATAACATTCCTGAGTGGAATGGTTATTTTTGTTGCAGATGGCACAATGTTTGTTGAAGTAGCAGTCAGCAGTCATGTGATTGTTCATATTGCAAATAGAGTAGTAGCTACTGAAGTAACAATCTTCAGTATTGTGATTTTTCATGTCACACCATTTGCAATACTTTTCATCTGATTCTTTCTCAGAATCATTCTTATGGTTTGCTAACTTTTGATGTTGTTCATTCTTCTTCAGCTTTGGATGAGATTCTTCTTTTTCCACTTTATGCAACTTTTGATTGTTTGTTGCTGAATTCCTCTTGCGTAGATCATCTACTGAATCAACATTAACTTCTACTGAAGTTTTCTTTTTTCATAGATCTAGTACTGGAAAGAGGTTCTTCTTCTGTTGATGATCTGCTGATGCCTTTTTCTTTCCTTTTTCCATGGATTTGTCTCTTTCCTCAGTAGAAGCAGATTTCTCATTTACTTTATTGGAGGAGGTTTGTTGCTGATTTAGCTCTTGAAGACCTTCATTCAACTGAGCTATTCTCTTGCAAATGGTTTTCAGCATGTTTCTTTGTTTAGGAGGGTATGGCAGCTTTGTTTCTTCAAGCACTTTTGGAATATTTGTTTCAAACACAACATTCCTACCCTTATTTAAAAGATCAGCATCATGTTCATCAAAATCATCCAAGTCATCTCACTCATCCAAGTCGAATTCTGAATCAGAAGACTCAGTTTCATTCACCTCATTATCAATGTTTTGTTGTTTTAACATATTATTTGTCATTGATTCAGGCAAAGAAACATAGTTATTGTTAACTGGAGGTGCCACAACATTGTATCCCAACCCAGACCTTTTCTTTGATTCAATATGAGAATTTAGTAATTTCTCATATTGCTAAGATGAGAGCTGAAACTTCTAAAGTTTCACTTCAGTTGATGCATGATCAGCCATGGATTTGGTTAAGGAAGTGGTAAGATGCTCAACTTGTGCTTTCAAATTGTAATTTTCAGAAACAATTTTGTCTAAATCCTTTTGTAAAGAGTTAATTTTAATTTGATATAGTTTATGTTCTCTTACATGAGATTCATGCAAAATCATTGTTTCTTTAACTTTATCAGCTAATTGTTGAGCATGGACTCTATATCTTTCTACTTCCTCAACACAAAATGATGAACATAACCTGTCTCTTACCTCACTTGCCATGGGTGGAACCTTGTTTTCCATGTGAGCCATTAGAGCTTGATTTTCTTCTAAGACTTCCTTCTCATACACACTCCAGTCACAGGTTCCATCTTGAAGAATGATCAGCCCAGAGTCTCTAGAGTTGCTAGTTCCTGCTGGTGAATTGGTGGCTAGTGGGGATGAGTTGGTCAGTTGTAGCAGTCTAAAACATCTTTGAGTTGATGAGGGTTGTTTGGCCTGATGATTCTGATGTTGTGTTGTGTCAGAATTTTGTTGATTACATTCTCTAGAAAAGTATCCATAGAGATTGCACTTGAAGCATCTTACTTTTGACTTATCAACTCCTATACGTGATGGTTTACTTGCAGCAGCGAAATTCTTGTTTCTTCTCAGATATTGTTTGGCTCTATAGGCAATCATTGCCATTTGCCATTGTAGATCCATTTCCTCCACTACATCCGGAGGCAGTTCTTCTAAATCTTGTTGGCACATGTTGGCAGTGGGCAATGTACTTCCTAGGTAAGCTTGAAAGCTTGAACTGAAGGCTGCAAAAGTTGCCTTTTTTTCTTCAGAGTCTAGAATGACAGTGATAGACTCTGATTGATTGTTGGATGATGGTTTTTCAGATGATTTATCTCTTTGATCATCAGATCTTTCTTTCTCTTTTCTTGACTTACTATGAGAAGATTTCTTAGGAGGTTTTGAAGCAGAAGAAACTTACTTCCTCTTCATCTTCACTAAAAGTACAAGAGTTATCACCATCATTACTGGACATGAAAGCACTTCCAGCACTTCTTGTTTCTATAAAGTGATATGGTGATACATGAGTTCTTATACTCTTGTTTCTTGATTTCTCATCCAGTTTAAGAGCCTCAACTTTAGCCACTAGAGTGTCTAGTCCGACTGCTTTGAGATCTATGGTATTCTTGAACATGGATACAGTTTGCTTCCAACTTTCTGGTAAAGTATGGAGCATTTTCTTGTTCAGTTCCTCATTTGTGTATTTCAACTCCAGAATGTTCATTTCTGTGACAAGTTGCATAAACCTGCGGAGTTGTTGAGGAATTGATTCACCCTCAATATGATGAAAAGTTTCATATTGTGAACGAAGGGTGTCCTTCCTAATGCTTCGGATTTTATCACTCCCTTCACAAAGTGTATGAAGAATCTTCCACAAGGAATTTGTTGTTTTATAATTTTCACATCTGATCAATATTTCTCCTGGCAAAGCCATACTAAGCAAGCTATATGCTTTGATATCAACTTTAACCTTCTTAATATCATCAGGTGAAAGACCTTTTGTGCTTATGGGTTGATTGTTATCATTATAATCCGGCCCAAGGGTGGGTGGAATATAAGAACCTTCTGTTATAGAGACCCATAAGTCAGAATCTGTATAATTTACATGATTCCTAAAGTTGATTTTCCATAATTTGAAGTCTGCTTTTGTTTTCAACTTTGGTGGTTGGTAAGATGATCCACTGAAGTTGCTCATGATTAGTTAAGATCTGAGATGTTAATTGATTAATATGATCAATAGGATCTGCTATTCAATTGATTTGAATACAGATCCAAGTTAATCTAACCGACTACTGTTGAACGACAAACAAGTTTCACACAAATCCCTTTTAAAGACAATAGATCTAATCAGTAAAAACTAACAAATCTACAGAATTCAAAGCAATTAAACACAACTAACACTAATAGATTAATCGATCTAAATCAATGAGCACTCAGCTCTGATACCACTTGTGAATCCAAGGATCGCAATCAGGAATTATCAGTGTTGGTTGAAGGCAAGTCAATCAACGTTGGCTTGGTTTAATTGTTTTGTAGTAAATTTCAATATCAATAAAGATTCAAGAACACACTAAAAGAAACACAATTAATGAATAATATGTATTTCATTAAAACATGTTAATGATTACAAATAATGAATGAATGATATTAAATTTTGTGATGAATGATGCGACGACTGCTAGGGTTTGATTGTGAGATTTGATGTGATGTTTGCTGTTGTGGAATTGTCGTATTGCTATTGCTGTTGTCGTGGAAGCCGCCCATGATTCGAAACCTAGGATCCATTTATATAGACAATGATGTTTCTGTTAAAGGAAACACCGGATCTCTTGGGATTTGAATTGTTTCTCTTAAGGAATCATCGGATTTCTCGGGATTCGAATTGTTTCTGTTAAGGAATCATCGGATTTCTCGGGATTCGCATAACTGCCTTGTTGACTTGTTGACTTGTAACACTTGTATTATACAAGTGTTTGGACTCCGCAGGAATATTGTCTTCCGTAGATGTTTTGTTCTTCCGCAGAAGTCTTGTTCTTCCAAGGGTACATTGTTCTTTCGAAGCAATCCTGTTCTTCCGAAGCAATCTTGTTCTTCCGAAGCAATCTTGTTCTTTCGAAGCAATCTTGTTCTTTCGAAGCAATCTTGTTCTTCCGAAGCAATCTTGTTCTTCCGAAGCAATCTTGTTCTTCCAACCTCAGTGTGGTTGTTCATCCGCAGAAGATCTTTGGATGCATTTTACTTGTAAGAAACATATCTACGGAAGAACAAAATGTTCATCCGTAGATGTTTCTTACACTTGGTCAATTTCAGAAATTGACCAAGTATAATGTTTGTACCTGCAACCATACATAAATCAACACACATATAAATGGGTTAACCTATATATATAATGCATACACAATAATGAATTACAACCATTCATTACAGATATTAATTCAAGTACTAAGCCTATACAAAATGGACTAGATCTACTGATCCTAGACCTAACAAGAGTGAATCGAATGAGAGGTTCAAGTATGTTTCAGGTGGAATTGAGTTCGGCAGAAGCTTAGGATTAGTTTAACGTTCGATTAGGAACCATTTAATTTGATTATTATTGAGTTTAAATGATTGAACGGCTCTATTATTAAAGGTATCGGTTATGTAATCGATTGAGCTTAGTAACCGACGTTTAAATGTAATTAATTGATGTATACCGGTTCGAAACATGCGTTAGAACGGTTTGGGAACGGTTTTGGATCAGAAAACGTCGGGTTTTGATGGTTTTGGGTGGCCGGAGGGCCGCCGGAGGTTGGCCGGGAGATTGGACGGAAAGACGGGGGTGAAAGGTTGGCCGGGAGATTGGACGGAAAGACGGGGGTGAAGGGGAAATCGGTTTGGGGTTTTAGTTAATTACACAAATGGCCCCTCAACTTTGATTTCCTATTATTTTATGCTAAAACTTCCATTTAAAGTTTATAAAATTGACAAACTAACCCCTTAACCTACTTAATTTAAGTTTTAAATATTTTTAAGTTTAATACTTTATAAATTGTTATAAATATTATTATTATTATTAGTATTATTTTTGTTACCATTTGATAACATTGCTATTATTGTTGCTACTTATTGCTATTATTATTATTATTATTATTATTATTATTATTATTATTATTATTATTATTATTAGGATTATATTAGGAGGATTATTATTATTAGAGGAGGATTATTATTATTAGAGGAGGATTATTATATTATTATTATTTATTATTATTATTAGTATTATTATTATTATTATTATTATTTATTATTATTATTATTATTATTATTATTATTATTATTATTATTATTATTATTATTATTATTATTATTATTATTATTATTGTTATTACTATTATCATTAGTTATTATTATTGTCATTATTTTTTAATATTATAAATTTTATTAATATCATTATTATTATCATTATTATTAGTAATATTATTGTTATTTATTATTATGTTCAATTTAATAAATAAACTATAATCTTTTAAATTAAAGAATTAAAGACTAACTAATAGATAAGCATAAATAGCCCACAAGTTTCATAAAAGGCATAAATAGTCCTTACAAGAATAAACGAGGTTAACTATTAGTTAACCAAAAATACAAGATGTTACAATATGACCTCTCCTTGTGTAGTCAGAGAGGGACACGAAACCCTAGGTGAATGATGTGACCCTCTCCTCGCCTAGTCAACGAGGACACGAGAACCAAGGATAAAAGAGGCGAGAAACACGGTTGCCGAGTCGAGGGGATTTGACCCGCTTTTTGTCGATTCAGCTATGTACAAGAGACCCAATGCGAGGGGACATGACCCCATCCTCGCCTACTCAGCGAGATACACGATACCCAAGGCAAGAAATATGACCCCCTCCTCACCGAGATCACGAATACCCACGCAAGGACACTTATACCGAGGTGAGAAACTTATATAAGTCGATGGGGACTATGTGGGAAACAAAGTGTAAAAAAATTTAACTTCTGAAATCTTTTTTTACACAAAAAAATCAACTTTTGCAGAGTTTATTTTTACAAAAATCGATGAAGAAGGAGGTAAGTTTTACTTTAGACCATCACCAATGGTGAAATCAAAAAACGCCCAAAAACATGCCTAGTCAGCAGCCACATCAGAAAACCACTCATTCTTCAAAAACTCAAAAAACCTCTCCAATAGTAAAACTTAAAAAACATCTAAAAACATTGTCACATCATTATCACCTTTTATATTTAATTTGTCACATCTAAAAACATTATCACATCATTATCAATCTTATATATTAATATAAAATATAAATAAAATATTTATATGTCTTTTTTGGATGAAAATTTTAAAACTTTTAAAATTTAAAATATAAAAGTTAAATATTTTTAGAGGGAAATTTTAAAATTTTAAAATTTGAAATTTAAACTCTCAATTTAATAAATAATAATTTATTGTAAAAAATTAAAAATTAAATTTACTGTTCAGGCACATGAGCACTGTTCATGCGCACTATTCAGGCGCATGAGCACTGTTCAGGCGCATGAGCACTGTTCAGGCATATGAGCACTGTTCCGGCGCACTGTTCAAGCACTTGGGCACTGTTCAGGCGCATGAGGTTGACCTGAAACGCCCAACACTTAAATTAATATTGAAAAACTTAATATTTTATTAATATAAATATATTATTTTCTTTTTTTAAATATTAAAACCCAACCCTGACCCACCTCTGAAAATATCAGATGTTTTTTGGTGTTCATCTCCATGAACTTCTACCTTCAAAAACAAACCCCACAATGGTTCTTGGTCTAAAAAACGAATGATGTGGCGTTTTTAAGGGCTAAAAACGCCCTATTGGAGATGCTCTTACAATTTTTCACTTAGTTTTACTATTATTATATTAAAAGTTTATGTTATTATTATACTAAAAGTGTTTATTAATTTTATGCCAAGGTTTTTATGCTGCTAGTGTTAGTGTTAGATATAGTGTTAAAGTTGTGAATTTATTTATAATAAATTAAATTACAATCCTGATCAAATCGTTTTGTTTAACAGTACATGTTTTACAAAATGCAATGTGAATGTGTTAGTAATGATGCATCACTTATTCATTTAGTTTTACAAACTCAAGTTAATGCCAAAAATCCAGAAAACAATATAAACTTTTGTATTGACGGACAAAATCTCAAGTTTGGGCCTAAAGAATTTTGCATTATTACCGGGTTTAAATTTGGAGATAGGACGCGTCAAATTATATATCGGAAAACGAATTTTCTTGATTCTTGTTTTCACAAAAGCGGTATAATTAAACCAACGTAGGATGATTCAAGAGACGTTTTTTAGAACAAGTTACACATGTTAGATGATGTAAATGTAACGAGTTTGTTTATTATTACTTGTTCAACAAGGTTTTATATAAGGAAAGAATTTCTTAAAGACTCAACTTTTAAATTTAGTTAATGATTTGGAGGCATGGGATGAATTTTTTTTGGATACAAATCTTAGGAAACATACTTACCCATATATCCATAATGTCCTTTTTTTGAAAATGAAAGAAAGAAACAAAAGAAAAGGCTAATATACAATATCAAAGGATTTATCTGGGCATTTAAGGTAATTTTTAATTAAATTATTCATCTTTTTATTATAAATTCAGTTAAACTATTTTATTTGTTATGGATTTGGATATTTGAAATATTTCCAATAATAAATACTTTTGGCAAACGACGTGGATATCTGCCAAAAGGTATGGACTGACCTCGTATAAGTTTAATTATATGGGAACAAGCGTTGTCTATTTTAAACAATTCAAAATAGGTAAGTTATTAAATAAAATTAAAGGAATATGTATTTATTATTTTAATTTTAATTTTTAAAATAATATAAGGCTCAGTATCTACCGTCAAATATTGTTTCAACCCTGTTTGAGCAGCCTCAGTAATCCTACAGAAGAAATTGTCTTTACTGAGGTGAAATTCCACTCGAGCGGGAAGAAATAATATTTGAACATGGTCAACCTGACGGGAATGACGTACCACAATATGATAACTTTCTTGGTACGCGGAATGTCAAGTCTTGCGTAATATTAATTCAAAGACGCAAGAAAAGCAAAGTAATTCTCATTGTTGTAACCAGAAAAACATAGAAGAAATTGTTCACAGATTAGTTGTAACTAGTCTTAATCCCCCTGCGTTGCAGCGGGGGTCGTAAAACTGTATCAAGTAGCACCAATGACAGACCGCCGCCAGTGACCACTAACATCCAAAAAGCTCGTTGTAAATAAAAAATAAAAACAAACGCAAAATAGGTGTAAAAATGTTAAACCGCGTAGGCGGGACGTAAAACATATAAAATAATAAGTAAGTCGTTCTAGAACCAGCGCGTTGCGACGGGGTCGTTAAACGGAAAAATATAAGGATAAAAACGTTGAACTACACACGCACACTGCAGTGAGTTAACTCGCAAAATTTAAACCGAATCGTAAAACAAAAAAATTATAAAATATAAGAAGTATAAGAAACCAAAATTGTAAGTAAAAAAAACTACTGGGGCCAAATTTGTAAATATTCAAAAGTATTAGATTAAGATAAGAAAGAAGTTAAAGATTAAAAAAAGAGACAAAAGGGACAACAACTTATTAAGCATATTGTACAACCAAAGAAGCATAATAAAGTTGGTAATTAGTATAATATAAATTATTTCTAACATAAATTACTATTACTTTTCATACATATATTATATAGAATGTGTTGATTAATTGTTTTGTTTTAAAGGACGATTATTTTAAGAAAGACAAACCAGAAATGCCTACCCCAAAAGATGCTTGTGAAGGCAATGTAAAGATGTAAGCATATAGTAAAATTTTCATTCATTAATAATTTTTTATAGTTCTAATATTTAAACCTTAACTTTTTTTCATATATTTTTCTATTTTAGTTTAATACAAAGCAATTGTAAATTCCCAACCTTAGATGTTCGGGTCTCTTTTTTCTACAGCTCATAGTACGGAGAAGGTATTAGCATGTTTATTTTGTTTTTTATTTCTCCTTATTATTTCCTATTTTATATTAATACCACTTAATTTATTAATTACTCACTTTAGATCTTCGTGTCTCTTGTTTCTACGGTCGTAGTATAGAAAATGTATTACAAGTTTCTTCTTATTATTTGTCATATTTACTTCAATATTACTAAATTTATTACTTGTTCTTATTATTTCATATTTTTTTTTGTTTTTTACTAACAAATTGTTCCCATTGCGTTAAGAAAAGAGAAACGTGAAATTAAGCCATCAGAAGACGTTAGTTCACCGTTCTATGTTTTATAGAAAGGAAAAACATAAAAATACCAATAAAAGTAATATGTTGGAGTTATTAACTGGTGGTAATCATTTCACTACTTCTCTTACTAGGACTCGTGAACACATCATCATATTTTAGAGATTTACTTTAAATTGGAGATACAAATGGTTGGCTTGAGTCTGACGTAAGCATCGTATTTAAAAACTTATTTTTGTTATTTTAATTTTGATTTAATTAATTTTATCATATATTTTGAGCAGCATATATGAGCGCGGGTGAACTATTCGTTACGGTCTAGACCATTAAATGCACGATGGATAGCTTTACCTTCATGGTTTACTATCTATTTATTTAAGAGGAAAAAATTATCTTCATACGCAAACAATGTTGACCCATTGTATCCACCTATTCATGATATTGATGAGGTAATTATAAATTGACTTTTTAATTTTTTTTGTTAAATCATTTTAACCGATTACCTTTTACAGTTATATATTCCAATGAACATTGCGTTAGAACATTGGATTTTGATACGAATAAACTTGCTACATTGGACTGTTACAGTATATGATAGATACCATTATATTTCAAACCAATTTAATATATATCTATTTAAAAATCATACATAACACTAATTTTGACTTTTTTTGACAGTATGACAGGATCTTATAATAGTCAAATTGATTAAAGAAAATAGAAAGTACGCTTCCGGGTTGGTTACATGATCATGGTTATTTTGAAGATCATAACTTGACAATTTCTATACCAACATCCTTTGAATGAATCACACCGCCAAAAATGCCAGATAAAACCTTTGAATAAGGAGACTATGGTGTTTGGGTGTATTATACTACAATGTCTAATTATTGAAGATGATTTATGTCCTGTTGAAGATAAAAGCGTGACTGTTCAAAAGTTTCGAAAAAATTAGCAATATTATTGTATGAAAATCTAACTGGTAGAAATAAAGTTAAATAAATTGTATATCTTTTGTAGTAAAAATTAGCACCAATGAAAAAATAATGTCTTATTGATTTTTTTCCCACTATAAATATCACTCAACACCATCACACCGACACCTTCTCAACATCATATTGTCACAAATACATACTATCTTTCTCTTTTGAAAAAATGATCTCTTCTTTCTTCATCATTCCCTCTCCCAAACCTCCTTACGTTGTAAAACGTTAATTTTATTTACCTACATCACTAAAATTAAAAGGATTACGCGACATTATTTTTGTTTTCTTTACCTATATTACAAAAATCATATAAGAAAACAAAATAAATGTCGGTAATCTCTGAAGTATAAACGGATTTCAATCCGTTGTAGTTTTTCTTTTCTATTCTACCTTCTTTAAACAAACAACATTTCAAAATTAATAACTTTAAAGTTTTCTACTGTTTAAAATTTGATTTATATTTTCCATCTTCCGAAGTTATACTTCTTAAAATTAATTTATGTTTTCCATCTCCCGAAGTTATAATTCTTATAATTATATATATACTAATTATCAACTTTTGTGTGCATCATGGGTAGTATAATATGCTTAAGTGGATTGTACCCATCTTTTTTTAATCTTTAACCTTTCTATTTTAACCCAATACTTTGACAATTTAGTCCCAACAATTTTTACTTTCAATATTGATCACTTATACTTTTCATATTTACAAATTTTGTGTTTTATGTTTCCTTCTAAATGCTGCAAGTTAACACGCTATAGCGTATGGTGCTATAATGCACCCCAAAAAGGGAAGAGCTCCTTGTGTGGTTCGACATTTGTAATCTTATTTTTCCCCTTTCTAACGGTCATGTCACAGTGCGCTGGTCCTAGGTCGACTTGCTTATTGTTTTATATGTTTTACGTTACGCATGCGTTGTTCAACGTTTTTACGACTACTTTTCATTCATTTTATTTTTTCGTCTTTTATTTCTTCTTTAACATGAATTTTTTTTTGTGTTGATGGTCACTGAGGTTAGTGTGACATTGGTGCTACTTGACACGGCTTTATGCCCTCGCTGCAACGCGGTGGCTTAATACTAGTTAAATAATATTTTTCATATTTTGAAGTTATACTTCTTAAAATAAATCAATATTTTCCATATCTTGAAGTTATACTTCTTAAAATAAATTAATTTTTCATTTCCTGAAGTTATACTTCTTTATATTAATTAATGTTTGCAATTTTATAAAATTGCAACTGTCTGTAAGATTTTACAGATGTTACTGGGATCAAAATAATTACAACTAAACAAGTATCAAGCATTCGTTATAAAGACAATCATATTTAGAAAATATTATGTTTTCTACATATAATGTTTAGAAGATATTATTTTTCCTACATATTGTACCGTAAAATGTTGTATTTATGTTCGTATTGTAATTATGTTGTATTATCAATTCCTATATAAAATTAATATGTTTGATAATTATGTTGTATTTATGAATTCCTAAATATTTATAATAATTACGAAATTAAAAAATAATAATTTAAAAATTATGAAATTTTAATAAATTTAGACACTACATTGTACGCATAATAATAAAATCATGAAATTTAAAAAAGATTATTAAATACTTACGAATTTTAAAAATTGAATAAAAAGCTGAATAAAAATAAAGAAAATTTTATAATATTTCTTGCATGACATGTTTGTAACACAATAAAAATTGAATAAAACAAATTACTATTTTACAAAATACGACATTACATTGTACGCATTGCGTATAACGCATCAGTATATAACGTCCATATAAAGACAAAAATCTTGCAGATTTACTTCATCTCATGCTAATTACGGGCTTTTCGGCGAGAAATTATGGGCTTTCCTCGCTCACATGGCAAGGAATGGACATGTGGCGCGTTTTTATTGGTTTTTTAAACTGTTTTTTGTAGATTTTACTTTTCAATAGTTATATTGGTAATTTAGGTTGGTCAAATGCATAATTAACTCTAAATATGAATTATTGTATTTATACATTTATATATTTAACCACGTTACACCACATCACACCACTTAAGATCCGTTCATGTTATGACTACAAAATACTGAATTCTTTTGCACTAGGCAGTTGGGTTCGATGATTTATTCACATTTCACTCTTCATCAAACTCTGCTTGAATTCGGTTTGACCGATTCCTTGAGTCAACTTCTCTACCGTTGGTATGAGATATGGACATCTCTCTCTTCCTCTTTAGCTTGTTCTTTGATACCTCTTCTTTCTCATCTGCAAACGATAAAAACCTCCGCACCGAGTGGGACCCGCTTTTTAAAGACGGGTCCTGGAGTTTAGAATGATGTTTTCCGTACTCCCGAAACATCATGCAAAAGTATATAAGGAGAGCCAGAACACAAGCAACTCCAAAGATGAGAAAGAGTCCTGAAAAGCTTTCTAGTTGAAGTTGGTCCGAGTCCGAGTTAGGTGGGGCGCAAGTCTTTCTCTTGAGCCAATAGTCGTGAATCTTTTGAAGCTCACCGTTCTCTGATAATGTTAGTATGGCAGTTGACATATCAACTGCTAACGGGGAGTCCCTCGGAAATGCCTGTGCAAAAGATCAAAGAATTTAGACCTTTTAAAGTCAACCTTGCTACATCTTAAACTCAAAATCAATATGGATCTAATGGCAGTTAACACAAATTATCACGATCCCGCATTACTTGTTATAAATGATGATGTAGTGTGGCTTTCGGTTCTTTTTCAAACTGAAGAATTAAGATTGTTTCATCACATTAAGAATTGCAGAGTTTGACCTTAAAAGTCAAACAACAGTTGCAATGATCAGGAGGAAGAGGCCGATTCTATTTGTTTACTTGCAAGGAATTTGGGTTATATTTTATCTCATATCAGTAAAATGGGATGAGACTTAACAGTCATCTTTTATGCGTACAACCTCCTAAATTTTTCTTTCAAGGAATTGTTTTCTTTTTCTTTTAACAAAAATGAAAGTGTATGCTGGTTAACCCGTTTCAACACTTCTTTAACTCATGCCATACCCACTACCTTAAACTAGTAAGTAATATATGAACCGAGATACTTACAAAGCCCCAACCGCTTTTGGTGAACTCTTGACCAACAACCTGAAACTTGCAGTTACTTGAAAGGAAGAGATCAATATATGGCCTTTCATCAACTATGGCAGCAACTACTCCTGCCCCGAGTTTCTCAGCATATTCTTCTGGGGAGCCAAGAGCAACAAGTCTTGATTTTGGTATGTTGAGTTCTTCAATCATATAGTTCTCAGCAAATGATCCTACTTGAAACCCAATGCGTTCATTGGTCGAGATCAACGAATCGATTCCTCTTATTGGTGATGAAAGTTGTTGAACGGTTAAAATGGACGTAAGGCTAGCAGTGTAACTTGAGTTGATGATCAGCACTACAAAAAGCCAGATGAAGAGAACCAGTCGACCAAGAGTGCTCACTGTGTTTTCTCCTGAAAATATTCAATTTGATCTGTCATATATGAAACATATCCCCAATTGACCCATTTATAAGTTAACGGGTTGAAATTGCCACCAGTAGAATAGATAATCGGTTTAGAGTTTTGATACTTACTGTGTGCGAAAAACAAAGTTGACAAGGTAAACCTGCAAACAATACAAACAAGACTTGTTGAAGATGTTGATATTGAAATATTAAACCATTTTATTGATAACCGTGAGATCTTTTATCACTAGAAAAATCAAAGGGCCCACTAATACACTGCTAACCAATGACACTGGTTAAAACTTAGCTTGTATTGGGCACGTGACCTAGATAGAATTTAGGGAAGCTGGAGTCAAACCTCAAACCACCAATATCACTTTTTACAAAATTCAGATAATTTTTAGTATTTGTAATCATATTTAACACAATACTGTATTGTAAAAATATTTAAAATGGACAATAAATGACCGTGATCAACCTGTTCTAAAAAAACACCTGCTTCAACCCAAACCGATTTACCCGACCTATTCATTTTGCCACCTCAACAGAAAAGAACAAATTAAGGCAACAATGCGATCTAAACTGCTCACCAGAAGATGGTGACTAACTGTTGCTTGGGTGGGCCCCTAAATTCATCGTTCAGCCTGTGTTCCAGTATCCACACGACAACTCCAATTATGATGAAGAAAACTGCGGTGACTACCCACATTAGTCTAGTAAAAGGCCGCAAGAAAGCCCAAGCACTCGAGTCTAGTTTCTTTATGGGGACCACTACAACTAAACCTGATTCTATATACGGTTGTGTGAAGTCAACGACCTTTGTACGGTTAGTGATGATTGCAATATCACCAACAGCAGCATCAAAGACCTGCATAAAGGGAAAATGTAATACATAGAATAAGCAGAACATGATAATCAATTCTAAAATGCAGATCCATATATTACACCGAGTATTATACTTCACTACTTACATTGTATGCAACTTTATTCACAAACTCGGTGTAGCTTGGGTTCTTGTGACCATCCCCAAACGTGACAAACTCATAAGGAACCGGATATGGAATCAACTTTAATGCAGCAAGAAAAACATCTACGCTAAATCCATGAATTTCATGTGAACCATTGACTCGTGTAACAATTTCTTTAAAACTAGCTCTTAATGGAACTCCAATCCTTAACGGTCTCCCGTTATTTGAAAACTCCCATCCACGAGGCTTTTCTTTTGTGTTCCCAGGCCAAACAACACTTCTTAACTGTTGGCTAGAAGAAGAACGGTTTGATGGTTTTGCATAAAGAGTCTCTGGAGACTGAGTCGATAGCCCAGAGTAGTTTGACCAGTATCCGAGAATCCACCCCTGGGTCCCAACCACGTTGATTACATCAAAAGAAGGGTGTAACACGGACCGGTCAGGATTGAACCCAACTGGGCCTGTTAGACCACTCATGTTTGTTTGCAATAAGTTGGTACGCAACTGTTTTCCTCCATCAAAAATACTAAGTGCTCCAAGATTTAAACCTTTTGTTTCCTTTAAACTTGTTAAACGAGAATCATTTGAGAAAGAAATCTTGCCACCTTCATTAAAAAACCTGTCAAGGGCGCGTGCAACCATCCAAACTGTATCATAAGCATATAAACCATATGGGTTCAACCCGATTGACCCGTTACTCAACTTCTTCCATCTACTTTCAAAATCTCTTTTTTTGTCAGAATCTGGTGTGTGGGGCCGAAGTGTGAGAACCCCTTGTAAAACAGATGCATTTTTGGAAGAAATACCAGTGGAATCCAAAACAGTTGATAACCAAGGAGTTGCAATCCAAATATATCCTTTATTCATCATGCCAAGCCTCTTAGCAGTTTCAAAAACCAAAAGACCTGTTTTAGAGAAGGTATGTACAACAACGACACGAGATTCCATTGACTGAACGTTGACTAATGCATCATGGATATCTTGTGGAGTTATTGAAGAGTCAGGTGGTAATGGTGCTTTGTATGAAAGCTTACAACGTTTCTCAGATAGTTCATCACCTAATGTGTATATACTGTTTCTGAACTGGTCATCATCTGTATATATGGCGGTTACTTCTCGATAACCAAAATAAGTTATCATGTCAGCAATGGCAGTCATCAGATAAAGATCATTAGGGGCTGTTTGGATGAAATATGGGTATTGAAGAGGTGAAAGTGAGGGGTCTAATGCTGTGAATGATAGAAATGGGACATGGAGTTCATTTGCAAGATTTGAGAGTACATGGGCCATCACAGAACTTTGTGGACCAATAACAGCCACCACATCAGCCTCCATGTACTTCAATGCTGAAAAAAGAAATAGTTGTAGACAAATAAAGAACTAGATATATCTCATAAGCATCCATAACGTAGCTTAAGGGGTGATTAAAGAAACATTTTCTATGTTCAACATGGGGCGCAGTCCCAACCCGTCCAATAAAAATGGCTCGTTTGAACATGGTTTCAACATTTAGCGTCATCCATGAAAAAAAGAAGGAACTTCTACCCGTTAATTTGAATGCATTGTGTTGTGACCAAATTGTTATAACACGAGGCGTTCAGATGGGTTGAATGGAAGGAATATACGCTAATGTGGAGAGGGATGTGATACCCTTGTCTCCATAGTGTCCCTTCCTTATATAGCTCTAGGCGTTCAGATGGTGACTAAAGCCCATAAGCTCATATTGAGCCTGAGCCTGATAAGGAGCTAAACATGGGGGTAGTGTGGTACCCCTACAAACGGTATGTTTTGGTGTTGGAGGGTAACTCATTGTTTGACTTCTAGAAACTAGGGATGTGATTTTATTACATGAACCCAACACAAAAATAATACAATTTTGAGTTATCATGCCTACCCATTTAATAAACACGTTGTGTTTTGGTTGACCTTTTTAACCCGTTTAGTTAAAAAGATCACGGTCAAGTTGACCCGTTTAACCTCTTTGTTTAATGCATTTAATTAATTAGACTATAGTAAATAGTAAATAAAAAATATATTTGAAATACTTGTTTACGATCCTTCAAAATCATTTATTACAACCCACCACCCTAGTTAACCTGTTTACTACTTATTATAATGCGGCAATCCCCAACCTGTTTGACTCATTTAGAACTTTAGATAAATGGTTTACATGGGTGGTGTTCGGGTTATACAATTTTAAATGTGTTCAAATTGGGGTCGATTTTAACACGAATGAAAGTATGTCATCAATTCAATTCCAGAGACTAATAATATATAAGGATGTAGCAATATAAAACTAGGGTAAAACTTCGACATAGAAGCATGTTGCTCGATTCTTTAAATGATCAGTGTTGGGTCAACTCAATTTCAAGAAACTGATCATTTGACCTGAATATCATAGAAGCAGAACCATGTTCCACAGACACTAGAAACTCCTACTACTCAAATAATCACCTCAAACCACACATAAAATCCTTACAAATTTCAATAATAAATCATGAACTAACTAATTTTGTGTTTGCAAATATTGTTCATATTTTCAGCACCCCCTGTTGTTAAACAACACAATATAACTTTTCTTGAGTCTTTAAATTCCACTGGACTGATTCCATATTTCAAGAACTCTCATATTTGAGTTTAAAGATAGTAACTTTACCACCAACAATACTGAGGAAGCCACTGAAGTTTGCATCATGAATAGAAAGACTCAATCTTTTTCCAGGCAAAATGTTGGGATCAGCATTAATATCATCAACAGCTGTCCTCATGGCAATGGTAGACACCTTCCCAGTGATGGTGTTCACTGTCATAATGGCTCCAATGTTCACCGTATCAGTTTTCGACAACACAACTGAGAATGTTTCAGTGATTAACAAAATACCCACAACAAATAACATCACTGAACTCCTCATGGCATTAGATTAATGATCCAATTAACCTAATGCCATCTATGAACAAGACCCTTTTCAAGAAAACAGTGATGAACAAAAGGGTTGTTTTTTAATCAATATAAAATCTAACAATACAGAAATTAAAGACATCTGAAAACCTAAAAGCAAGACGAATACTGAAAAGCACAAACCCATCAAACAAAATTAGCATCTTTTCTTAAAATACAAAAAAACAGTATGCAATAAGAGGAAGTAAACTAAAGATTATGCATCCATGTGACAGATGCAGCTTTTAATGAATCTTGAAGATGAACAGAGGGATGATGGGTGGGTTGACTATCAAGTTCACGAGAAGTTAATGAATTTAAGGCTAAGCTCCCACTATTTTAGTGGAGCATAGACATCGGTAATTGTCTTTCTTCTTTAGTTGTTCTTTTTTTCTTTTCCTATTGTTTGGTTTGTTTATTATGTGGGGAGAATGTTTTAGGCCCTTTAATCGTTTTTTTAATCAAAATTCAATATAATAATATCATAGTTGGCCAATTACACGCAGTTTAATTTATTAACACATTTTATTCTTTGTCGCTATATAAAATCTAGAGATACGCCCATAATCCATACAGTACGTAGACATTACGGTTTTTATGCCTAAACCTTAAAAAAATACACATTTGTTCTTCATTGTCCATGAGGGCTACGAGATGGATGGTCATCAATTTTATGGTTAATTTTGTTTCTTTAAAATTATCATACTTAGTTTTATACATAGGGCTGCAAACGAACTGAACGTTCAGCGAACAGTTCGTGAACCGTTCGGCGGGAAGTTCGTTTATGTTCGTTCGTTTAGTAAATAAACGAACACGAACAAGAAAATTTTGTTCATTTAGTTAAACGAACGAACATGAACGCAAGCCGCGTTCGTTCATTTATGTTCGTGAACGTTCGATAATGTGTTCGTTTATGTTCGTTAATGTTCGTTCGTGAACGTTCGATAATGTGTTCGTTTATGTTCGTTAAGGTGTTCATTTATATTCATAATTTTTGTGTCAGTTATTTTTATGACTATTATATCAAGTATTTTTTGATATTTATGTTAACTAATTATTTATGATTGATTTTGTGTAATGTTTGTAATAAAAAATATAAATTTTATTCTAAAATAAATCTATAATAATTTGTATTCGTTTGTGTTCATGAGTTTCTTTGTGTTCATCATGTTCATGAACAGTTGTTTGTGTTCGTTTGCTTTTGTTCATGTTCATTTGCGTTCGGTAAGTGTTCGTAAACAGTTCATGAACATGTTCATTTTCTTAATGAACGAACACGAACGTTCGGTAAGTGTTCGTGAACAGTTCATGAACACGTTTATTTCTTAACGAACGAACGCGAACAAGGCTTTGTTCGTGTTCGTTCGGTTCGTTTGCAGCCCTATTTATACATCTTCGAGTCTAGATAGCTCCAGGTAATTATAGAAAGAACAATAAAAATTGTATTTTTGGATTTTTGTTTGTAACATTCTATTTCAAATCAACTTTTTTAGATACAAAAGCGTAAACATATGTAAACAACGATAAGATAATTTGTTCAATTGTTGCATAGAAAAATGTTGAATTGTATTTTTTTTTTTTGTTCTTTGTCTACATTGTACCAGTGTACCACAAAACACATTTTAAGGCGGATGCCCAACTTGAGAATTGTGAAGATAGTTTTTTTCTTAGAAACATTTTGTCAAAAACATATTTGGGTATATTGAAAACTAGTCTAACGATCCATGTGTTATACAGATTGAAAAAATTAGATATAAAACAAGTTAATTAATCTATACTATATAATTCTATATTCTATATTCTACACTATATAATAAATGAATAATTTATGTGTCACATAGCATCTTTATAGAACAACTCTTAGCTTATTTTCCCGTCAAAATCATGTTGCATGATTTGTTTTAAAATATATTTTAAAATACAATTAATTAAGTTAAAAATCACACATTTATGGCATTCGTTTAATTCAGTTTCCTTAATTCAATTTTGATTTGAAATTAAAAATTAAAACATCTATAGATATTAATAAAAGAAGATTTCTTTTGCCACATGTCATATTTTTAAACCAGCTTTTTGACACTTGTCATTTTTTTAAACATCTTCACTTTATTTTCCCTCCAAAAGGGTATTAAAGTAATTTAAATACTCAAACAATTTCTCTCTCTTCATAAAAATTAATTTGGTCAATTAATATATTTTTCTCTCTCATCTATATTTTTTTAAAATCAAACTATGTTTTTAGAAATAATTTTTATTAAGAAAATTAAAATTCATATATTTTCTAAAACATTGAATAAGTCCTTTTATAAAGTAATTATAAAAAATATGAAATTTTCTAAAAGTAGTTTTAAACAAGAATAAATAGAAACTTGAGTTTTTAATAAACAAGATTTTTATAAACAATAAATTTGTATAATAAAATCTTAAAACAAATATTTAAAAATGAAACTATTTAGATAACAGATTTATAAATTGTATAATTGTTTTATCTCTTGAACAAGTATGCATATATAATTTTACATATCTTATATTAAAATATCGTACTGTAACTTTTCGTGTTTATTATTAACTATAATCCGTTTAACTAGACTATCTATTTATCTATATATCTATCTGTCTATAATCTATATATTGTTTATTTACTTGAAATAGCTATTCATATGCAATTAAAATCATACTTTATCTTCAAACATGGTTTTATAATTCATAAACTTTTATTACTAATTATTTATTATTTTATTTATTCAACCCGTGTAATACACGGGATACTAACCTAGTAGTATACATAAGTTAACTTTAAAAATCAATAGTTGAGATGACACGTGTAAGCACCACAATCGTTCTCACCAAAATTTTTCCGCCTCTCTCTCCTTTTAAATAATTACCTTAATTATTAATAAAATAATTTTTTTATATTTAATAAATTAAGAAAGAGATTTATTTATTAATATTATTTCTAAATAAACAATTTTTTATAAAATACTATTTTTTTCTAAAGCATAAAACGTTTTAAAAATACAAAATATGATAAAGTTGGTATTTTAAAAAGTCATTTTTTTAAAACCAAAAATAATTAAATTTGGGAGTTACAATAAGAAAAAATTTTAAAAGATATTTTTATATGATTTGTTTTAGAAAAAAGTGTTTATTTTTTTTTTTGGAAAAAAAAATTAAAAACAAAAATTTTTAAAAGTTGATATCACTATGTATTACTTATATCATTTCTCATACGTAATTTCAGTCATATCATATTTTAAAATATCATTTTATTATATTAATATTTTATTTATTCAACCCGTGTAATACACGGGTTAGTTACTAAAGCTAGTATAATACTAAAAGAGCAACTTTCTACTTTGTACATTTATAAAGTATCTCAGATACCAGTCCTTAGGACTAATCCTTGTAACAATCATAAAACACTTGAAAGCAATATACATCATTCTTGAAAACCAAATACTTACGTGCTACTTGTGTTCTTTACATTTGTTCTTTGATTCATAAACTGTTTCCCTATTTGATTTGTTAAGTGTTCTTGTTTGTTTCTCTCCAACCTTGTGAAATTGTTGAATTACTCCCATGTACCGGTCCCGCAGTTTCGGTATGACAATAAACAAAAGACAAGGTCAATCTCTAACAAAAGTCGGTTTGTACTTAAAAAAGCCTGTTTTTACGCATGGTTAGCTTTATGTCGCATTGTCACAAATCAACAGTAGAGATGGATTGAAACTCTTAGTTTTAGATAATGATGACAAACCTACTAATCTATATCTATACTACTATATAATGCATAAACATATGACAGAAATGTAATTTCACAAAAATTTAAAACACCTAATACAAACTCTTAAACATTAGGTACAAGTGTCATATGCAATAATTCCTATTTTACCCATCATTTAATAAACTTCTTCTAATTAATACATTAATTAATTCATATTATTAATACATTATTTAATAGTATAAGATTATTTAATTCACAACATTATATATTTTATTATATATAATACTTTAAATTAACATTTAAATTTAGTATAATACATTTATACGAATAATTATTTTATTATTTATAACACTTAACTATATAAGTACTAATACTTTTATAATAATAATAATAATAATAATAATAATAATAATAATAATAATAATAATAATAATATAATAATAATAATAATTATTATTATTATTATTATTATTATTATTATTATTATTATTATTATTATTATTATTATTATTATTATAAAATTTATAAATAAGTAGTATATAATTTGAATACTTAACTATATAATTATTAAATACTTTTATACTTATAATGATGATAATAATCAATATCTATATTATTTATACTAATATATAAAATATTTGATAATAACACACTTGTTATACTACTCAAAATTTAATACAACTAATATAATTTTTTTTAAAACAAGGTACAACTATTATATATAATAGTTTCTAATTTGCCCCTATTTAATAAATTTATCCTAATTAATATGTTATTTAATATATTTATTTTAAGTATTTATTTTTTATACTACTTTGAATTAATATTGAAATACATACATTTATTATTTATATTTTTATAACTTAATACTATTTAATTTAAGTATTATTTTATTTAAGCATTTAATAATAATAATACACAAATATATCAGTGTTTAAGTTAGGTTGGAGAAAATACTAAATACAATCCACCACATCATTTATATATCAAGTGTAAAAGATTATGAGAAGTGTAGGTTAATGTTTTTACTCAATGTAATCACAATAAATTTTATTTCTCCAAACTAATAAAAAACCTAATTTGTTTTTTCTTAAAATTTATATTTAAATCATTTAAGGATTTTCTTTATAACTAATCATAACACACACTATCTCTCTCTCTCTCTCTTCAAATTGATACATGTTCATTTTATTTTTTTTATTTTATACTTAATTTTTTGAGTTATGTTAAATTTACAGTTAATCACCATAAATTTTATTTAATTTTATACATAAGTCTTCAAGTTTTGTCAAATTTATATTCACTAACATTTTTTAAAGTTTTATGTATAAGCCTACGAGTTATGTTAAAATTTCTTTTAACTTTTACAATATAGCTCGTTAATTATACTAAAGTCATCACATATGCATGTGTTATTTTTCTTATCTTTTTTGAGATATATATTTTTTATAGTTTTTTATGTTATACTTTTTATCAGTGTTTTGCACGTAGTTTTTTTTCGGGTGGTTAGTAATAACATATAAATCATCAGATTAAATCTTTCAACTTTTATAACCTAAAAAACTATCATTACAACATTCACGTATACGTTAAACCATACCGCGGCAAAGCGCGGGTATAATCCACTAGTGTTATTATAAATGTACTTTACATTGAGTTTTTTGCTCATTTGTGATCTTATGATCGGAATTTGTTATGTCTTATTTAACATATAACGCACTTGCTTTTATTTATGTTTTTATGTTATTTAATAATTAACTTTTCTTCTCTCGTATAATACATGGGTAACTAAAGCTAGTCTTCCTACTCTAATAAAAAAGTAACTTGAGATGACATGTGGCAGCACCACAATCATTATCACCAAAATTTTTCCGTCTATTTCTTCTATTAAATAATTACCTTAATTACTAATAAAATTATTTAACATTTTTTATATTTAGTAAATTTAGAAATAGATCTATTCATTGATGTTATTTCTAAATAAACAATTTTTTATAAAATACTAATTTTTCTAAAGCATAAAACTTTATAAAAATACAAAATATGATAAATTTGGTATTTTAAAAAGTCAATTTTATAAAACCAAAAATAATTAAATTTGGGAGTTATAATAAAAAAATTTAAAAATGATATTTTTATATGATTTGCTTTAGAACAAAGTGTTTAATTTTTTTTGAAAAAAGTTTAAAAAATTTTAAAAAGTTGATATCACTATTTATTACTTATAATCATTTTTCATATGTAATTTCAGTCATATCATATTTTAAAATTTAATTTTAATATATTAATATTTTGTTTATTCAACCCGTGTAATACACGGGTTACTAAAGCTAGTATAATACTAAAAGAGTAACTTTCTACTTTGTACATTTATTATTTTTATAATATATAAGGATGTAACCTAAGGTATGTTATAGTCACTAGTCAAAAGACAATTTGTTTTTTGACTTTACATTGATCTTGTTGTCTAAATTAGTGTTCTAGCTGGCCTTCAAAGTATGGCCGGTTGTACGATATATTATAAAGTATCTCAGGTATCAGTACTTAGGACTAAGCCTTGTAACGATCATAAAACACTTAAGAGCAATACACATCATTCTTGAAAACCAAATACTTACGTTCTACTTGTGTCCTTTACATTTTTTCTTTGATTCATAAACCGGTTCCATATTTGATATGTTAAGTGTTTTTGTTTATTTCTCTCCAACCCTGTGAAACTGTTGAATTACTTCCCTGTACCAGTCCTGCAGTTTCGGTATGACAATAAACAATAGATGGTCAATCTCTGACAAGAGTCAGTTTGTACTTAAAAGAGCTTGTTTTTACGCATGGTTAGCTTTATGTCGCCTTGTCACAAATCAAGAGTAGAGATGGATTGAAACTCTTAGTTTTAAATAATGATGGCAAACCTACTAATGTTATTATAAATGTAGTTTACAATGAGTTTTTTGCTCATTTGTGATCTTATGATCAACATTTGTTATGTCTTCTTTAACATATAACGCACTTGCTTTTATTTATGTTTTTGTGTTATTTAATAATTAACTTTCCTTCTCTCGTATAATACACGGGTAACTAAAGCTACTATAATATATATGAATATGAATATTAAATACTGTGTTTTCACGACCGGTTCGGATCGGCCGGTCCGACCGGGATTCGGCATGGTGAACGGTCCGGTTCTATATGACTCGTTTGTGTTGGGATAATCGGCCGGTCGGAAGCGAACGAGAGGTCGAACCGGTGAACCGGGTGGGTGGTCGAACCGGTGTCTTCGTTTTGGGGGCTTGATCTGAACATAATAACATCTCTAACTGAGGTCTGTACATGTGTGAGAAGAACGCAGCAGCAAAAATAAGGAACACATGAAGTTCCAGATCTACACTTTAAAAGTTCAGGGAGTTTCAAAGAAAAATAGAAAAGATGAGTGGAGAAGATGAAGTGTTTTTGAATCTTCTTGATGGTATTAAAAAGTAAAAGCAAGTACAAAATAAGACATTGGAAAACGGAAAAGAAATTTATTTCAATCATATTTAACATTTTATCTTTTTTTTCTTTTATATAAACGGTAATAGAAATCTAATATTTACTTGGTTATTATGTTTCTTGTTTAATTTTTAACTCCTAAAATCAGTAGGTTCATTCTGAAGTTATTTATCTAGTATTTTATGGTTAATTTGTAATTTATTGTTTCTCTATTTTTTAAAAATTGTATGTTACAAAGTATTCAGGTTCTTTAATCCGGACCGGGGGTCAAACCGGATTTTGTGTTCTTTATTTTTGTTTATTTTATTGGGAAAAAACGGGTGTTGAATAATAAACTAGTGCGTTAGACATATGATTATTGTTAAGTTTATATATAACTATAAAAATACACACATAAATTACTTATATTGAATTATATGTATAGCTATATATATAATTATTACGTCATCCGGTTCTTAAATCCGGTCCGACCGGTCAAACACCAACCACCAAACCAGTAAGGCGTCCAGTTCGACGTCCGAACCTTTGAAAACATTGATTAAATAAATATGTCAAGAAGTAAGTTGCATATGATATAAAACATCATAAAAATACAATTATTGTTTACAAATCTCTAAAAAAGATTATCAACATCATCTAGTATAACTTAAAAATCTTATATATATATAGATATCACTCATATAAAACATATATATACACACACAAAAGTAGGATCATATACAAACTCTTGTTGGACTAAAAACTATGAGAATCAATAATTTTTCACCATATAGTAAGGTTATAATTAGACAACAAGGGTATTATTGCTATAAAATAATTTTAAAATTTAAAATTATTAACCCAAAATCTCATATTGATTGTTACTAATTGACATTAGAAATTTATCAACTTCATATGTACGTTTGAATATCCAAATTATTCGTTTTAATTTTTAAATTTTTGACTAATTCATTTAGTTATTTTTAAATAAAATTTTGGATTGACTTGCATAGATTAAATTTGAAACTTAAAGTTTTTGAGTTTAAGTTTCAATCATTAAATTTTAGATTCTAATTTAAGAATACTATTTAATTTAGTCAATAAATATAGTTAGACTACCTATAATATGTAATTATACATTATTTAATAATATTTAATAATATATATTGAAATACATAAAATATTTTTTTATAATGAAAGATTTGTATGAAAAAGGTAAAACATTTATGGACTATATAACAAAGACCGTCAGTTATATGTAATTAAAGGAACTAGTGGATTTCTCTCCAAGCGTGTTGCGCGTGTGACGGGCGGATTAAACCATATTCAAACAAATGTAAGTAGTTTAATTGTCGGACAAATTATACACATGTATTTAATGTCCAAACTCCAACAAAATAACGCTAGGAATACTTAATATTGGACAAAAAACAAATTTGTTTGAATCATGCGTGTTTATTTCGAATAGACCTTGACCACACTATGTAAACATTGGATTTTGTTATTAAAATAGAGGCTTAAAGTTAATGTTGTGTTGCGGCTGCAAACCAAAAACGATTGCCAAGCCAAAACAACAAACAAAATTCTTGAGATGTCATCACTGCCTCAAGTTGCCAAATACAAATAACACAAAGCCACAACATAAAGACTTGAAACATGTGTTCTAACAAAAGCCTCCATCAGGGGCTTGCAAGGTCAATAGATACAGGTGTAGTATATCACATATTCAAAAGACCATATCAGCCCAAAGCAACAACATAGTTTTATCTGTTCACCGACATATGACCATATCAGTCCAGCTGTGCTTCAGATGAGCATCAGCATCAACAAAAAAAAGTCTAGATAAGTAGGTCTCATCATCATCGACACAATGATACAACCAGCAGAGACAGACGTACGTCACACGAACAATTGTTCAACACCATCGACACCAACAATTTAATTTCATATCGCACACTGAACAACGGCGGCGATGGGAGGCGTAGCTACAACCGCCGCCATCGCCACCGTCACAACCACTGTGACAAAACATGCATCTATGCACAAATGAAAGAGGAACTCGTCATCAAATGATGATATAGACAACATCACAACCAGCAAAAGCTAGAGAAATCATACAGATCTGAAATCGGGAACCCTAAAGGGCCCATAACCCCAAAAGCAAACCATAGAATAGATCTGAAATTAGAAACCCTAAAAACAGAGAATGAAGATACATCTCCTCCGTCACTGCCAAGCCAACAAATGCGAGCACAGACCGGTGGCGACGGGGGCTCCATCCATCTTAACACATGCTTATTTCAGCAAAGATGGAACGAAAACCACCATATCAAAGAAGAGAAAGAAGGAACGACCTCATAAACGTGACCGAGCATGCCGTCGGCGGCTGCCGTCGCAGACCCACTACCGCCTCCTTGCATCAGATCTAACCTCAGACCTGTAGATCTTAAGTTCCGTTAGAAGAACACCTCCACCGCAAACCGACACCATCAAGTTTAAAGATCAAGGACAAACGGCCACCAAACCGGAGCGGTAACCGCCTCGGCCGTCTCTCGGCAGTCGGCACCATCAAACACACATGAATATTTCTCTCTCTACAACATGTGAGTGAATATATAAACAAAACAGGAGGACCAAGATGTAAAAATCTGATATATAATATGGTCAAAACTCAAAACCCAAAGTGTTACTGTTTCTTCAACTTGCATTATATATATATATAGGTAAGGTTCAAATGAGAACCCTATCTTATTGTAAGAACTCTTTAACCATTTTCATCCATTGATTTAATTATTAAAGATCAAGATCATGCCATGTGTCTTTCTTTTTTTAATAGAAAGGGTAAATTAGACATTTTGCATACCTTGCAAAAAGTCAAAGATTCAGAATCAATATGTGGTGACAAGTTTCACCACCTACTATCTTTTAATTCACCTTAATTTTTATTTTTTTTAAAAAGTTTACCCCTATATTTTTAAAACCTCTATAACTTTTTTATACATTGTAATTTTTTAAACAATTACACGGTCTTATTTTTCTCTATAATTCTACTATAGTGTTGAAATTTTTTTTAAATTTTTTTCGAACGTTAGATATTACAATAATTACATAATGTTTATATGAATTCAAATCCTAATATGCTACAGTTCTTAAAAGTTATATTGATTTAACAACCACGGTTACACTAATATAACATAAGGTTACATTACACTAATATGATGGATGTAGTCTTCTATGGTGATGCAACATAGTGCAACAGTTAGTTACAATAAATTACACAATGTTCATTCGATTACAAATCTTAATAGTTATAGTGACTTACATCATATTGTAATTTCTTGCAATAAATTACAACAAAAAACATATATAAACGTACAATACACATAAATGTATAAACATCATAAACACAATAGTTTTGTTACAATAAAGTTCATGTAACAAAAACAATAACTTACAAATAAATTTCATTATGTTTATTTTGAGTGTAAAGTTCTAATGCTTACACTAAATTACAACATATTTCTGATTACTTACAGTGAGTTACATCAAACAGTACGCTGTAACAAAACATTGTAACAAAACTTCAACACTGAAATTTAACCAAATTAAACCATATAACCACACTACCGTAAAGAAATTAAACCATCGAAGAACAGGTAACAATATTACATCGAAGAACATGCAACTACACTACCGCAAGTGGTGGCATTCAACTCCAACTAAATTAGATCTTTAAAGTGGGTGTTGATTTGTTTTTGAAGAAAGATAAGTGCTTGTGTTTTCTAGAAATAAGAAAGAGAGTGATTAATGGATTTTCTGACAAATAATAAATATAATGTTTTCATGATTCCCAAGAAAGAAAAGTCAGAGTAACAAATAACATAAATGCCCTTGATGTCATCCTAAACATTCAATGGGAATCTAGAATTTTTAATACTAAATCAATGGTTGTGATATGGTTACAGGGTTATCACATTTTTAAAAGGTTTTTAAAAGAACTCATCCATATTATATATATATATATATATATATATATATATTATACATATATATATATATATATATATATCATATGTATATATATATATATATAATATCTATATATCTCTATATATATATATATCTATCTCTATATGTATATATATATATATATATTATATCTATCTATATATTATTATATCTATACATATATATGTAGTATATATCTATACATATATGTATATATATATGTATATATATACATATATATATATATCTACATATATATATATATATATATATATATATATATATATATATATATATATATATAAGATATATCTCTATATATATGTCTATGTATTATACATATTGCAGGATCAGGTTTGTCACTTAAACACTTGTGATTCTCTCAAACTCGCTTATAATAACACTCAAATAAGATGAAGCAATACCTTTAACAAGAGTTGATAATAATATAATAAGTAATCAAAGGAACAAGCAGAAATATATTTTCAAGGTACTTGTATATATTACTTCTCAACTCAAGATTACAAGACACTTACAAGCATAAACAAGAGTTACAATGAGAAACTATATATACTAGATCTTGATACTAGCTGGAAACCTACGACTAAAGCATATACTACAATGCTATAGTTAAGGTATCTTAGAAAAGTATTATCTAAGATATGGTAGTCATGACATGTCCATGACTTACCTTTTGTCACCAACTAAAGATGGCAACTGTACTTAACATAAAAAGGTAAACAGTAGATTAAAGTATGGTCAACTACATGGCTTTTGAGAAAACGCCATGCAGTATATCAGAGATTTGCAGCGGAGTGTCAGACAGACCATACTTATGTCCACTGGATAATAGGAGTGTCTTCCGAAGGTTAACTGGCTTCGGAAGAACAAGTTCTTCCGAAGCCACTTATACTTCGGAAGATGCTTCTATGCTTCCGAGGCTTTGAGGACTTCTTTATACTTCGGAAGTTGACTTCAGATCTTTGTCTCTAAGTCTTGATCTTCGGAAGTAGCTTCTTTGTCTTCGGAAGTTGGAGTTTTCCTTCGGAAGTGTATTTTACACTTAACTTCGGAAGAGCTCCTTCTTCCTTCGGAAGTTTCATACTTAGCTTCGGAAGTCCTTTGTATGTTGTACTCAAAATCTTCTAAGTGACTTAGTTTTGGTTGCAACAGCCTCTCTAGATCCAACAAACTCCCCCTAGGCTGATGCTACCAAAACTTCACTTATTTCTGCTTCTCAAAGCTTTCAGCACAGGGACAAAAGATATTTGTCTGTCTCTCTGTTCTTCCCGGAAGTAGTGCTGAGAAGCTTGTACAAGTCATTCGTGGATAGGAGATCCAGTCTATCACTTTGAATGACATGTACCCTTTGTTGTGACCCCCTGAAGAGAGTTAGTTGACGGGAGTTATAGTCATACTCCCATCTAACTATGGGCTCAAGTTCAGGACCTTCAACCATTTGAAGAAAGGCTTTGCCTTTGGTTGCTGATCCTTTCCTTTCCTCCTCCTCTCTCAGTTTCAACTCCTCTTCAACCTTGCTTCTAGCAGTAAGCTCGGCCATATGAAGGCTGCCTAGATGATTTCTGATGTGGGCAGCTACATCGGAGTTTGAAGGGTTGGAGAATGGTTTCTCTGCTAACTCAGCAATGTCAAATCTGCTTAAGTGTAGCAGAGATGAGGCACTCAGCCTGTTGAGCTCTCCATTCTCTCTCTCAACAACAAAGTTGTGAGAAGAGTCTTCGAACCTCCACTGGATTATCTTCTTTCTGGGTACAAGAGGTTGTCTTGGTACCCTATCTCCTTTCTTTGTATCCAGCAGAGTCACCAGCTTTCTCCTCAGCTTCTTTTCTTCCTCATTCAATGTATCTGAATTGAGGCCAAGGAGTTTTGCAGCTTGGTCCAAAGTTCCTCTGGGCAGATCAAGAAACTCATCTCTTGTGAGGGAACTTGAGGATCCATCAACATAAGTCAAGTTGACTGAATCCTCCTCACAGGAGATGTCGCTCAGAGTTGTACAGTTGATGAGCTTAGTCTTGACCGCCTTGAATTCCTCCATAGAGAGATGTTTGGAAGGCTGAGGGGATGGTTTGATTGGTTGTTGGGTAGGTTTAGGAGTTTGGGTTCTGGCTAAGGTTTTGGGTTGGATGATGGGTAGTTTAGGTGGTTGAGGTGAAGAGGTTGGTAGGTGTGATGGTGTAGGTTCAGGGGTGAATGGTTCAGAAGTGGGTTCAGTTTTGATTGGGAAGGGAAAGGGTATAGGTTCAGGTTGAGGTTGGGTTTGGATTTTGGGTTGAGAGGTTGCTTTGAAGGTCATCCCCTGTCCCCTTCTAAACATCTCTTTCCTTCTCCCCGCACGAATGTCAGCCTTGATGTCACTGACATGTCGTTGGAGAGTCTTCTCAGACATGGGACCCACCTGCCTGCCAGAGAAGCCGTGAGCTTTGAGATAACTCTTCATCCAAGCTTTCTCACCTATCTTCTTGGCGGCAGACAGTCCAGCTTCTTCTTCTTTCTTCCTCCTTTCCACAAGCTTCTCCCTTGCAGCTCTCTTTCTTCCTTCTCCATTTGATCTTGCTCTTTGTTGAAGAGCCATAAGATCGTATCACTGTTGTGTGGAGACAATTCCTCTTGAGAGAATCCTCTGGAGAGTAGGAAAGTGATCCTTTCTCTCCTGAGCTGCAGATCAGCTTCCCTTTCCTTTCTCTGCCTTTCCTCTTCTAAGGCCAACCTTGCAGCCTCTTCTTTTTGCTGTTTTTGCAGCAAGGTTGCCTTTTCCAGCTCTATCAGCTCCTCTAATGGTAGCAGGAGTACATCTTTCGAAGCAGCCCCTAGACTGACAAGTCTGTCTATAACCTCTACCCTTCTTCGATTGTTGACTGCCTCCTGGTTGGCTGCAGCTGCTTTGGTACTTGCAGCTAACAGTTTCCCAGTTGGTAGTCTACCTTTCTTTTGAGCTTCTCCAACCTTTCTTCTTCCTGAAGCTCTTCCGAAGTCATCTTCCTCTTGCCTTTTATGTCTTCGGAAGTGCTAGACTTTGGGGTTCTTGGATAGAAGATCCAGGTTGGGTGGTAGAGGTAGGAGCTGGAGTCAATGCAGATGTTACAGCCAATGGTTGGCTGAGAAAGCCCTCCCTATTAACCTCAGATGCAAGTTCCAGAATTGCATCTGTGACTATTAGATCATCGGAAAGAGAAAATAGTCCTTCCGCAGCAGCAATCTCAGCTTCGGAAGTTTGAGCTTGTTCTTCCGAGGCTTTGAATTGTGCTTCGGAAGTCTGTGAAAATACACCTTCTGTCCCAACTGTTTCAGTTGCTGGGCCATCAGTCCTAGTTTCCCCTTGAAATTAATCTCAGGTTCCACTTGGGCCTTAGGTTGACCAACTTCCTCAACAGTGGTAGAGGTGCATTCAACCTCTGAAGCTCTTGAGCTCCAAAGTAAATCACAGACATATCTGGGCTAGGCTGTTCTATGAGGGATTCCAAAAGGAACTTGTTGAAGAACCTATTAGATCCTGGAGCATCCTTTGATCCACTTGAAAGACAACTGGAGGAGGCTCAGGGAAGATAGCAGCTTGTTGCATTGGATATCTTGAGCTCAAAGAAGTAAGAGCTTGACCTTGGGTTTCCTGTCTTTGGCTTTGTCTCTCAACACTCTCCCCCTTTTTGGTAGCATCATCTTGAGAGCTAGATGAGCTAGAGGAAGAGGTCAAGGAGACCTGAACTGGTACATGCCTAACAGATCTCTCAATCTGTTTCTCAGCTAGTTTGCCTTGAGAGTTTCAATCTCAAGTTGCTGAGTGGCAACCTATCCTCTAAAGTCTTAACCTTTGATTCAAGGTTTGAGACTTTAGAAAGTAGGTCTTGAATGGTGAGTTGCATACTTCCCTCATCTTCTTTTGAAGAATCACGGGGAGATGAGGTAACATACCTGGTATGTTCATCCTCACCACCAGATGTGGTTTCTTGGCACCCTGGTTTCCCTTGCACAATGATGTCTCTTTCAGAGGCATCAAAGGGCATGGTTGCCGTAGATTCAGTCTCACTGTCGTTACCACTGTCCTGAGGATCCATTGAGGCTCCTTCAGTAGTGGCAGCTGAATCTACATGAGTCCCCTCCACATCAGTGGGACTCACCTCAGTAGGGCTTTGCTGGTGTGGGCTAGAGATAAGGGGTCCTCTAGGCTCTGTTGATCCTTGAGAGGGTGTAGTGGATCAACTTCATCGCCTTTAAGAGACATAATCTCTTCACCAGCTCCGGTCAAAAGGTCAGTAAAAGAAAAGGAGTGAAGACCTAAGGACCCGGGACTTTGATCAATGTCAAAAGGCATTGAGCTGTCCCTTTGTGGCTGCTCAGGGGAGTATAGAGACTCACCCTGAGGGCTATCAGCTGGGGTTTTGGGCTCATGGGTCTGAGACTGAGGAGACTCAAGACCCATATTGAGGTCAATAGTGAAGGATGGGTGGACCTCTGGCTGAGTGGGAGCCCTTTGTTCCACTCTAGCCTTTTTGGATTGAAGAGGAGGGGCTTGTTAACCAGAGTAGATTGAACAAGGGTTCGTTTGGTACGTCTCTGGTATGTGACAGTAATGGGTGGAGAAGGTAGATTTGGGATGGTGAGGGTAGTTGCTGGTGTGGGTTCATCACCTGTGGGGTGAACAGGGATGTCACCAGGAGCCATTGGCTCAATCATACCTGGAAGTAGTGCGGTATCCCTTCCAGTGTAGTTGGTAGACACTCTCTTCAAGATTTTGAAGATGGTCGGCCTCATTTGGGGAGCAGACAGAGCAGCTGCACAGACAAGCTTACCCTGATCCAGCTCACAGTTGATGATGTGCTGGAGAAACCTGGGATACATAAAGAATGTGTCCCTTTGCAGATTTCCCATAAGGTTAGTCAGCACAAACCTTGAATAGTTGAAGCGGAGGCTTTGTACCAACCCGTGAACTAAGCACCCGAGTTCATAAGGGATTTGATCCCATCCCCCAGATTTGTTAGATAGACAGTGAAGAACCACATGCAGCAGGAACTTCCACTTGTAGGAGAAGTTGAATTTGTAGACCGTTGACCTGCTTACATCTCCACCGTATCCCATTTGGAGATAAGAACTATCTAAATCTGATTTGGGGAATTCCGTCGGAGCGCCCTCATCATGGAGCTCGAGATGCTCCCTGATGATCTGTTCAGTGATGACCAACTCTTGGCCACAAATGCTTGACCTTATAGCACGAACCCCGTTTAGGGTTTCAATCCGACCATTTGCCCAAAATTCGGACATTTGGTTAGAGTAGATGGTAGGGTTTACGGTCAAAGCAGTGTAGTATGAAGATTGGGCTAGGAAAGAAATGATATCTGAGAAGTCAACATCCCTTGAAGAGTCAAGGAGTGCGACCTGGTTGTGCTGAGGGTTTAAGGCCATTGAGGAAGATAACAGTAGAATAGTTCAGAGTAAGGTAAATTGGAGAAGAAGAAAGCTTTTAGGGCAGTAATTTGGGTAAAAAGAGTGTAAGTGATTAACCGGAAGTATTTAAATGGGTGAAATGGCGGTTTAAAGGGTGGTTTGGATAAGATGATGTGAGGGTTCAGTGGATGATGTGACATGGGCGGTAAGGTTAGACCATTTAAATAATCCGACATCATTAACAAAATCTTTACTTTTTACAGTGTGGGGCCCAAAAGATTTCCGTTACACAGTAAAATCTTTCTTCCGAGTATAAAGTATTTCCGAAGGTAATGTTCTTCCGAAGGCAAATTTACTTCCGAAGGTAAATTGCTTACTTTCGAGAGTATATGTTGCTTTCAGATGGAGTGTGTTAAGTGCTTCGGAAGTAGATCTGAGATGAACTCAATCGCTTCTTCCGAGACTTAACACTCTTCCGAGAAGAAAATTATCCTGTGAGAAATTTGCTTCGGAAGATATGCAAGACATCTTCCGAGGGTTAATTTCTCTTCGGAAGAACTTATACTTAGATAAATTTAAGAAAAGATCTTTTGTAACAGGGTCTTAGATTGTTTTGACATAAGACTTTACACATTAAAAAGGTTTTCAATTGAGATTGACTAATCAATGTTTATCATCCCAATAGCTGTAATGAGATATTTAAATCTCTGTTCATCAAATGCTTTAGTGAACAAATCAGCATATTGTTCATTTGAATCAACTTTGATTAGTTTGATAAGATTTTTCTCATGAATATCTCTAATGAAATGATACCTGATATCAATGTGCTTTGTCTTGGATGCTTTACTGGATTTTCAGTAATGGATATAGCACTGTTGTTGTCAATGTGGATAGGAGTGCTCATGAAGTTGAATCCATAGTCTATCATCTGGTTTTGAATCCACAGCAGCTGAGCACAGCAACTAGCAGCAGCAATGTATTCAGCTTCAGCAGTTGATGTAGAGACACAGGATTGCTTTTTGCATTGCCATGAGATGATCCTTCCACCAAGAAATTGACATCCACCTGATGTTTATTTCTTGTTGATGTTGCAGCCACCATAATCGCTATCAGAGTAACCATAGAGATTAAAATCACTATTTCTTGGATACCAGAGACCTAATTTAGGTGCTCCTTTGAGGTATCTGAGGATTCTCTTGACAGCAATTAGATGAGACACCTTTGGAGCAGCCTGATATCTTGCACAGATGCAAGTTGCAAACATGATATCAGGTCTACTTGCTGTGAGATACATCAGAGAACCAATGATTGCTCTATACTGATGTTGATCAGTATCCTCCCCCTCAGAATCAGGGCATAAATCATGGTTTCTGGGTATGGGTGTCTTTGCTGCTTTACAATCCTTCATATCAAATCTCTCTAAGATATCATTGACATACTTAGATTGATTGATGAAGAACCCTTCCTTCAGTTGCTTTACCTGAATTCCAAGGAAAAAGTCCATTTTCCCCATGGAACTCATCTCGAACTTCTTCTTCATAATGCTCTCAAAGTCTTTGCACATTTGGTCATTGGAGGAACCAAATATGATGTCATCAACATAGACTTGAACAAGCAAAATGTCTTTCCCAGACTTTCTAATGAAGAGAGTCTTATCAATGGTACCTCTAGTATAACCATTCTTCAGGAGAAATTGAGACAAAGTCTCATACCACAACCTAGGTGCTTGGTGCAGCCCATATAGAGCTTTATCCAACTTGCACACATAGTTTGGATGCTGTGGGTCTTCAAATCCTGGAGGCTGCCATACATAGACTTCCTTATCTATATCCCCATATAGAAAGGCACACTTGACATCAAGCTGGTAGACAGTGAAATTCTTGGATGCAGCATAAGCAAGGAAGATCCTAACTGCCTCAAGTCTTGCAACAGGTGCAAAGACATCAGTATAATCGATTCCTTCCTCCTGAGTGTATCCTTGAACCACCAGTCTTGCCTTGTTCTTTATAATCAAGCCTCTATCATCTCTTTTGTTCCTGAATACCCATTTGGTGCCTATGGGTACTTGACCAGATGGTAGCGGACATAGGTTCCAAACCTTTTGTCTTTTGAATTGAAACAGCTCCTCTTGCATTGATTCAACCCAGCTACTATCTTTCAAGGCATCTTCCACCTTCTTGGGTTCCATTTGGGATAAGAAGCATGAGTACAAGCAGACATTCCCATTATGAGTTTGTCCTCTTGTTCTCACACCCTCAGAGACTTCCCCTATGATGTTTTCAGCTGGATGAGTATTGTGAATTCTGAGTCTTGGAATCACCTCCAGTTGCAAAGATAAGTCCAAGTTGGACATATTTTGCTCAGGTGCTTGAATACTTGGTCCAGCTGTTGTTTCAAGCTCATTCAATGAGGACTGATTGAATGAAAGAGAAACATCATCATTTCTTTGCTGTGAAGCATCATTAACAGTTGCTTGTTCCTTCAGAATGCTGCTTCCATTAGCTTGGTGTTGTGCAGGATCACCTAAAGAGATTTGAAAATCATCAGGTGAATCCCTTGTTGAAGTTCACTATCTCTTGAAATGGTTATGCTGTCAGATCTTTCAATAGTGGGAACTTGATTTGTTGTAGCTCTTGGAGAACTTGGAGTAGGTCTGGGAAGCTCAAACAGTTGATCTTCATCAGAGTTACTTTGAGCACCTGTTCCAGCTGAAACATTCTCACAAGATGGTTTAGAATAGTTTGGAAACAATTCTAAATCAAAGATATGATCAGGGCCATTCCCCCTAACACAAGGAGTGTGCTCATTAACTACAATGTTGGAAGATTCCTCAAATTGTTGGTTTTTAATATTATAAACCCTTATGCTTTAGAATAGGAGGAATATCCAACAAAGATAGCATCATCTGACTTTTCAGCAAATTTTGCCAAATTGTCTTTTGTGTTAAGTATGGTACACCTGCTGCCAAAGGACCTTAGAAAGCCAATGAACGGTGGCCTCTTGTTCCATAGCTCATAAGGGGTCTTTTCATGTGGCTTAATTACAAGAACTTTGTTCTGCACATAGCATGCAGTGCTGACTGCCTCTGCCCAGAATGTTAGAGGTAGCTTTGAATCAGCTAACATAGTCCGAGCAGCCTCAATAAGTGTCCTATTTCTCCTCTCAGCAACACCATTTTGTTGAGGAGTTCTAGGAGCACTGTATTGTCTGGCAATCCTTTTTGAGTTACAAAATGAGTCAAGAACAAAGTTCTTAAACTCAGTCCCTTGATCACTTCTGATTATTTTCACCTTGTGATCAACTTGATTTTCTATTTTAAGAATAAAAGATTTTAAAGTTTCAGCAGTTTCATCTTTAGTTCTTAAAAAGAATACCCATGTAAATCTAGTAAAATCATCAACTACCACAAGGCAATATGATTTCCTTCCAATGCTCATTATACTTGTGGGACCAAATAGATCCATGTGCAATAAGTTTAATGGAGTGGTGATAGAGTTAACAACTTTGGATTTATGAGAAGACCTGTGTTGTTTCCCTTTCAGGCAAGCAACACAGTTATCTTTGCAGAAAAATTCCTTTTTAGGCAAACCATGTACCAAGTTATTTTTAGCCAATATATTCATTGTCTTAAAATTGACATGACACATTCGTTTATGCCATAGTGTTGACTCATCACCATCAGCTTTGGAAAGAAAGCATGATACTTCTCCCATTGGGAAGCATTGTTCATATCAAGCTTGTACATATCCCCTCTCCTGGGAGATCTAAGAAGCACCAATTCCTGAGGAATTGTCATCCCAGGTTTGAGGATGATGCACTCATGTTCTGTGAAAAGAATTTGATGCTTTTGATCACAGAATTGAGAAACACTTAACAGATTGTGTTCAAGCTGTTTGACAAAATTAACTTTGTCAACTTTTAACTTTCCATTGGATATACTTCCTCTGCCAGAAATATATCCTCCGGCCTCACCTCCAAACTGGACAGGACCTCCATCATAATGTTGAAATTGTTGAAGGAGAGATCTGTTCCCTGTCATGTGCCTGGAGCATCCACTATCTACAATCCAAATGTTGTTATTCTTGTCATATGGATGTCCCTGCACATAAGGTGAGATAATTAGTTTTGATTGGAAACCCAAGCCTTGTTGGTCTTGGGTTCTTCCAATGAGAGTGACATAATTGAACCAAAATTTATGCATGGGGGTTCAATTGATGTCTTTGAAGAAGAGGTTTGGGCTACATCATCTTCCTTGATCTTCCATTCCATCCCTTGGTTGATCATAGAAGATGAGCTTGTTGAAGCTTTTGTAGCTTGGCATTCTTCCGAAGCTTCTTTCTTTTCGGAAGAGACCTTCACCACCTTTTCTTCCGAAGCAGTCTTCTTCTGGGATGGTTTCAAGGGGACTCTTTTAATTTTCTAAGTCTTTGCAGCTTTAACTTCCGAAGCCTTTTTCCTTTCGGAAGAAGAGTTTTCTTCCGAGAGAAGCCTTGCTTCGGAAACAAGCTTTCCCTTTTTCATCACTTGAACCATTTGATATGGTCCAAATGTGAAACCTTCCCTGACTCCTTCTCTTTTAACATTATTTGCATAATGTGTGCTAGCAGGATTGTAGTAACAATCTTTAGCCATGTGGTTTTGCAGATCACACATTATGCATGCAATGTTAACTTTCTAGGAATGATAGGGTTGTTGTTTCTTGTTCTTTTTCTCCTCATCAGCAACCTTTCCCTTTAACTTCTGATCCTTTGGTAGGATAGAAGTACTGGTACTGTACTCCTTTCCTGAATCAGAAGGTCCAACCAATTGGAACCAGCTGATATGAATACACCCTTTTGCTTTGGGTCTATCTTCAGTTTGGATTCAGCCACCTTCTTGGCAGTTTTTCTGGCCGCTTTAGCCCTGCTTCTTCTGGCTTTGGTGGTCAGGGTTTGATCATCATTGGCTGGGGAGGGCACAATTACCTGTTCCTTCCCTGTGATGGCATGGTCTCCATAGTTGCATCACTCTTTGACTTTGAGAAGGTGGGTCAACAGATGGAACCTCTTGCTCTTCAGTACCACACCTTGGTTGTCTTACAGACTCATAAGAGTGTGGTGGAGCAATTTTATTGGTTCCCAACCCACCTTTGTTTTGATAACAAAGTTTGGAGTGAGAGGATGATGCAAGAATGGATTGGAAGTTTTGCTCGGAAATAGCATACTTCTTGGCTTGAGCCTCAGCAGTGACAAGCTGGGCTTGAGCCTCAGTCAATTTGGATATTAAATCCTTGATTTGAGTCTTGTAGTTTGTGTGTTCATGTTTTAAGAGGGACACAGTTTTCTCTAACTCCTCAATTTTCTTTTGGTAGTCAGATTCAGCCCTTTTAAAGTCAGATTTTAAAACATTTAAAGACTCAATATCAGATTTAATTTTCATATTGTAGTCCTGATACAGTTTAACCTTAGCAATACAAGCAGGGGTACAGAGATGTTCATAACCTTGTTTTCATCTGTTCCTGCTATGAGTGCTTGAGCAGGAGTCACATCTTGAACCATGAAGCTCCAGTCAACTTCTTGAGCCATTGCTGCAGTTTCAGTTGACTTTCCGGTGGGCTTTGGTGTAGAAGGATGTGTGGAGGCTTGTGAGGTTCCCGGGTTGGACTTGGGAGCCTTGCATTACCTTGCAAAATGGCCAAGTTGGTTACAGTTGTAACATTTGGCATTGCTTTTGTCAAACCCAAACTTGCTGGTGATTGGGTTTTGAGGGAATTGCCTTCCAGTTCTTTTAAAGAACTTCTTCGCTCTGTAGGTTAGAAGAGCCATTTGTTGGACTATGTCCACATACTCTATGTCATCTGGGCTAAAGCACTCTAGATCATCAAAGCAGTATTGATAATCATTAGAGTGTCCACTCCCTGAGACAAATGCACAGCCCTCCTGAAAGGAGCTTTGCTGAGCTTGTTGAGACCTTGGAGTCTCAGGGAATGTGATGTAAGGCCCAGAGGAACAAGATGGCTGCTGGGTGTAGGTCAGGTACTGCTGAGACTGGGAGATGCCTGAGCCTTCAGCAACCATTAAAGCGTTGCTAGCAGGAAGGCTCAAGGGTCTGCTTGCCTGGTGACCCCTCTTGCTTTCCATTTCCAAACTGTATCCATCAAGGATCCCATAGAGTTCGGTCATGGTGAGTGTATTCAAATTCTCTGTTCTCTTGATGGAGACACAGTAGAATGTCCACTCATTGGGTAGAGCACTCATAAACTTTCTAGTGAGGTCTCTGAGTTCATGAGTGATTCCTACAGATTGAAGGGAAGAGATGAGATCCATATACCTGAAATATTACTGGCTAAGAGACTCTCCAGCAACATAGGTGAAGTTCTCAAACTGCTGCTTCAGTGAGTCCTTCTTTGAATCATTCGAGCTTGAGTACATTTGAGCAAGAGCAGCAAAGAGTTCTTTGGCAGACTTACAATGCTCAAACCCCACCATGATGGAGTTTGGGATTGCAGTCATAAGAACAGTCATAGCATTGCTGTCTATGTCAAGCTTCTTCCTGTCTTCATCAGAATAATCTTCCACGGCCTTCTCGATCATGGCACCGTTTCCACCAGCAACTTTTGGCTTATACGGGCCATTAACGATGGATTGCCATATCTTGCTATCCTGGTACCTGATGAAGCCTTCCATTCTTCTGCTCCAAGACCTGAAGTTTTCAGGGGCGATGATGGGAGCTTTGGTCATCGTTCCCATCTCAACTTCAGATTTGTTGAGGGCCATTTTGAGTGAGGTATAAGGAGGAGTGAAAAACTGTTTGATTAGGATGGTAAGATCTCACAATCAAGAGCCTAAAAAGCTCTGATACCAATTGCAGGATCGGGTTTTGTCACTTAAACACTTGTGGTTCTCTCAAACTCGCTTATAATAACACTCAAATGAGATGAAGCAATGCCTTTAACAAGAGTTGATAATAATATAATAAGTAATCAAAGGAACAAGCAGAAATATATTTTCAAGGTACTTGTATATATTACTTCTCAACTCAAGATTACAAGACACTTACAAGCATAAAACAAGAGTTACAATGAGAAACTATATATACTAGATCCTACAGCCGGTTATACTTGATACCAGCTGGAAACTTACGACTAAAGCATATACTACAATGCTATAGTTAAGGTATCTTAGATAAAGTATTATCTAAGATATGGTAGTCATGACATGTCCATGACTTACCTTTTGTCACCAACTAAAGATGGCAACTGTACTTAACATAAAAGGTAAACAGCGGAGTGTCAGACAGACCATACTTATGTCCACTGGATAATAGGAGTGTCTTCCGAAGGTTAACTGGCTTCGGAAGAACAAGTTCTTCCGAAGCCACTTATACTTCGGAAGATGCTTCTATGCTTCCGAGGCTTTGAGGACTTCTTTATACTTCGGAAGTTGACTTCAGATCTTTGTCTCTAAGTCTTGATCTTCGGAAGTAGCTTCTTTGTCTTCGGAAGTTGGAGTTTTCCTTCGGAAGTGTATATTACACTTAAACTTCGGAAGAGCTCCTTCTTCCTTCGGAAGTTCCATACTTAGCTTCGGAAGTCCTTTGTATGTTGTACTCAAAATCTTCTAAGTGACTTAGTTTTGGTTGCAACAGCCTCTCTTGATCCAACACACACACACACACACACACACACACATATATATATATATATATATATATATATATATATATATATATATATATATATATATATATATATATATATATATATATATATATATATATATATATATATATATATATATGTAAGACCCCGATCCCGGGACGCCTACAGTTGGTCACTCATCGCTCATAAAACATATAATTTCAGTTACATTAGGAAAACATTGCAGCGGAAACATTCAAAAATAACATCACATTTCATTATAAATACTTTTGCCAAATAATACATCATTATCCGGTTACAAAATTCATGTTTGCATTACATCACAAAAGCTATATAATTGGATGCCATCCCAAAAGAGCTGAGTAGCCTTGCCGTGCCATCCTCAGCAATCATTTACCTGCCAACTGGAAAATGCAATAAAAGTCAGCGTTGCTGAGTGAGTTCTAGTTTTAATAATAAAATATACTGTACTTTCATATAAAACCATTCGTTGCTGTGACATGATCACACATCATACGTACGCATAGATAATATCATTATTATCTTCTTCATTCATTCATTCGTTCCTTTTAACTTACTTGCGCATCGGACATCATCCATACCAATACCATATGCTACACCCCAATTAGTCACAGCTACCGGGCCGAAGTCAATAAATGAACAGCTAAACGTATGCCACGGTACTGGGGTTAACCAATCAGTCTTAGCTACTGGGCCGAAGTCAATAAATGAACAGCTAAACGTATGCCACAGTACTAATGATAACCGACGGTCATAGCCACTGGGCCGAAGTCAATAAATGAACAGCTAAACGTATGCCACAGTACTAAGGGTAAGCGGTAGAGGTTCCACATAATGGTCAATCACAAAGAAGGACCCGTTACCCGATGCATGCAAGACGTGTCATCTCTTTCCACTTTACGTTACATAATACTTCATTTCATTCGTCATAATACGTAAAGCCATAAGAAAGGTAATCATACATCATAACAAGGAACATATCAAACATATTCATCAACATCATACAGGGCAACGTCATACATTCATAATATGCATAAACATGCAACATCATCATCATCATCATGCCCTATATGCACTCTAAGGCCATAACCATACTCTTACATGCTTTTACGGTTGCCTTACGTCCAAACTTACATCTGCACCTTTCCCCGAAGGCCAGAAGTCAAACTACACCTTCATTCGAGTGCAACAGCCCTATTCGGGCGTATGGACACTCTTCAGTCACATGGCCTCCATGCGACTGAACATCATGCGACTGGACCCATGCGGATGGTCATCTATGCGAATGAACATCCAATCGTGCGTATGGACCTTGTGCGAATGGGACTACTGCGAATGGGCACCTATGCGACTAAACTCATGCGAATGGACTCATACGACTAAGCATCTATGCGACTGAACCCTCAGTCGCACATCCCTCATGCGACTAGACTCCCAGTCGTGCGACTGAGTCCCAATCGTGCGAATGACCTTCAATCGCCCTCATTCGGCCGTATGGCCTTCATTCGGTCGCCTAGCCCTAGCTGATGCAGAATGGAGTTCATCCCGAACCCAATCTGCCATTTTCGGCCTCCAAGCTCATCCAAACCCATTCTAAGCCTAAATTAACCCTTCTGGACCTTAGGAATGCATACCATGACACCATACAAGCACACACAAGCCCGAAAACATACACTAAACGCATCATACACATCACACCCAAATGGGTCAAACATACACACACATAAAAACGGGTTTTAGACATCTTCCAGCCCCAAAATCAGTTGAAAACAAGTAAAAGTGGGGTCCTAGAACTCACACAATCGAGCACAAAGACAAGAGCTTCGATTTGGCTTGCTACTCGACGGATTTGGACACTCGAATCACCCGAAACACCACTTTTTCTCCCTTTTCTCCTCTCTCTCTCTCTTCTCTCTTCTTTATGAGCTGAAATGTGGGGGAAATGGGGAGGGTTGGCTGCCCTCTCCCCACTAATACCACCTCACTTCCCGACTTTTCTTCGTGGGCGAGTTTGGTCCCTCAACTTTGGACTTTATTTCTTTTCTCTCTTCGTCGGTCTTCAAAATAATAAATTTCCGGGTGTTACAAGTCCACCCCCCTTAAATAGGTTTCGTCCCCGAAACCTGTCATTCCTCGAACAAACGTGGATAATGTTGTCTCATTTCTTCCTCAGTCTCCCACGTCGACTCGGATCCCTTCCTGTGCTTCCACTGTACACGCACAAGAGGAACCACTTTATTCCTTAGCCTTTTCTCCTTTCGGTCGATGATTGCCACTGGTTGCTCCACATAATTGAGCCGTTCATCTACCTCGATATCTTCCAATGGGACAATCATATCTTCATCTGCTAAGCACTTCCTTAGATGAGACACATGGAATGTCGGGTGAATTCCACTTAGCTCATCCGGTAACTCTAGTCTATAGGCTACCTCTCCTACTCGAGCAATAATTCGGAAAGGGCCTATATATCTTGGGCTCAACTTGCCCCGCTTTCGGAAGCGAATGATACCCTTCCAAGGTGAGACCTTCAACATAACCCGGTCACCCACCTGAAACTCAATCGGCCTGCGCCTTTTATCAGCATACGACTTCTGTCTGTCTTTGGCTGCCTTCATGAAGGCTTTGATCTTCTCAAGCTTCTCAGTCGTAGCCTCAATTACCTCGACGCTTCCCAATTCCTTCTGACCAATGTCGCCCCAACAAACGGGCGTTCTGCATCTCCTACCGTATAGCATCTCATATGGAGGCATGCCAATGCTGGCGTGATAACTGTTGTTGTATGAGAATTCAGCTAACGGTAGGTGGTCATCCCAACTTCCACCAAAATCAATCACACATGCCCGAAGCATGTCTTCCAGTGTCTGGATGGTCCTTTCTGACTGACCATCAGTCTGGGGATGATAAGCCGTGCTGATATGTAACCTCGTCCCCATAGCGTCGTGGAACTTCTTCCAGAATTTAGATGTAAACCGAGTGTCACGATCCGACACGATAGACACCGGCACACCATGACGAGTCACAATCTCCCTGATGAACAGATCAGCCAACCTCTCAGATGAATATGTCTCGCGGATCGGTAGGAAGTGAGCACTCTTCGTCAAACGATCAACTATCACCCATATGGCATCGTACCCTTTCGGAGTACGCGGCAGCTTTGTAATGAAATCCATGGTGATGTGCTCCCACTTCCATTCCGGTATATCCAAAGGTTGTATCTTCCCGTACGGCTTTTGATGCTCGGCCTTCACCTGTAAGCAAGTAAGGCACTTACTCATATACTCCACCACATCGCGCTTCATACCCGGCCACCAGTAATCTTTCTTCATATCATGGTACATTTTCGTGGCACCAGGGTGGATGGAGTACCGAGTCTTGTGAGCTTCATCCATAATCCTCACCCGTAGATCCCCAAAACGAGGAATCCACACACGATCAAATCGGGTTCTGACACCGAACGTGTTTTCACCCAATTCTCCAACCAGACCTCTCATTCTTTCAGAGTTAAGATGATCTTCCTTCAATGCCTCATCTTGAAACTCTTTAACCTGTTTCATCACATCGGAGGTCATGATCAACTGATAGGCTTTCACCCGAATCGGCTCGGGCCTCTCTTTTCGGCTAAGGGCATCAGCCACCACGTTGGCCTTGCCCGGATGGTAGTGGATCTCACAATCATAATCCTTTATAAGTTCCAACCACCGCCTCTGCCTCATGTTCAAATCCTTCTGCTCAAAGAAGTACTTCAGACTCTTGTGGTCAGTGAATATGGTGCACTTCGTCCCGTAGAGATAGTGCCTCCAAATCTTTAATGCAAAGACCACAGCTGCTAGCTCCAAGTCATGAGTAGGATAATTGACCTCATGAACCTTCAACTGTCGGGATGCATAGGCTATAACCTTTCCTCTCTGCATTAACACACACCCCAACCCCGAGTAAGAAGCATCGGAATAAACTACCAGATCTTCACTTCCATCGGGTAACGACAGAACAGGAGCTTGAGTCAATCTCGCCTTTAATTCTTCAAACGCCTTCTCTTGAGCTTGACCCCATACGAACTTCACCTCTTTTCGGGTCAACTTGGTTAGTGGAGAAGCAATCTTGGAGAAGTCTTGGATGAACCTTCTATAGTAACCCGCCAAACCCAAGAAGCTACGAATCTCGGATGGCGTCTTTGGTGACTTCCATTGCATAACCGCTTCCACTTTTGCCGGGTCCACCATAATCCCGTCAGGATTCACCACATGACCCAAGAACTGAACTTCGCGCAACCAGAACGCGCACTTGGAGAATTTTGCATACAACTTCTCCCTTCTCAACGTCTCTAGAACCTCCCGAATGTGTCCGGCATGCTCTGCTTCGCTCCTCGAGTAAATCAGGATATCATCAATAAACACAATCACTGATTTGTCCAACATAGGCCGACACACACGGTTCATCAAATCCATAAAAGCAGCTGGCGCGTTGGTCAAGCCAAAAGACATGACAAGAAACTCGTAGTGACCATAGCGCGTACGAAAGCTGTTTTAGGAATGTCTTGCTCCTTCACCTTCAACTGATGGTAACCAGATCGAAGATCTATCCTTGAAAACCAACTGGCACCCTGGAGCTGATCGAACAAATCATCTATCCTCGGTAAGGGGTATCGGTTCTTCACTGTCAACTTGTTTAGCTCGCGGTAGTCGATGCACATCCTCATACTACCGTCCTTCTTCTTTACAAACAGGACCGGAGCACCCCAAGGAGAGATACTCGGTCTAATGAACCCCTTATCAAGAAGCTCTTGCAACTGCTCCATCAACTCTTTCATCTCGGTCGGAGCCAACCGATACGGTGCCTTGGCTACAGGTTGGGCACCCGGTATCAAATCAATCTGAAACTCGATCTCTCTGTCAGGTGGCACTCCTGATAAGTCTTCCGGGAACACGTCTGGAAAATCACACACAACTGGTACATCAGCTAGTTGTGGTGTTGGCGTATCCACATCCTTTACATAGGCCAAGTAGGCACTACATCCACGCCTCATACACTTTCCCGCCACTGCCATCGAGATCACCTTCGGAATCGTAGTAACCCGATCACCATATACCGCCACTGAACTACCATCAGGCGCCGACAACCGAATCATCTTCTTGCGACACACAATGTTCGCCTCGAAGTCCGCCAACCAATCCATCCCAAGAACCAAATCAAAACCACCTAAGGCCATCACGAACGGTCTAACCGGAAACTTATGACCTTCGAGTTCCACATCACAATTCTCTATCATCTCGGAAATCCTGGTACACTTACCTATGGCAGTTTCTACATCAAAGGGCGCATCAACACGTCTACTACTAACAGGCAGCTTAGCACAGAAAGCAGCAGAAATAAAACTCCTACTAGCACCAGAATCAAATAACACAGAAGCTAAAGTTTGGTTCACCAGAAACGTACCGGACACAACGTCAGGGTCCGTCCTAGCCTCCTCCTGTGTCATGGTGAATGCCCTGGCGCTCGCCCTCGGTCCATCACCTCCCGTCCTCTTCGCCCCTGAACTCTCAGCCCTCGGCTTCTTGCAATCCCTGCTCATATGACCAATTTCCCCACAGTTAAAACATTTGCCCGTCAGGCAATCCTTCGCCATATGCCCCGTCTTCCCGCACTTGAAGCACACATTCAAACCCAGCCTGCACTCTCCCGCATGCTCCTTTCCACACTTACCACATCTCCTCGACCCTGCTCCCGGGGTGGCCACGCGGCGGTCATCCACCCGTGCCTTTTTGTTACCCGTCGAGGCCTCACCCCGACCAAACCTCTTCCCGTTCCAGCTTCGATCACCCCCACCCTTCCTATTCGCTTCGACCACCACCGCTCCCCTCTCATCATAAAGTCTTCCGGCCAAATCAACCGCCGACCTAAACGTACTTGGCCGGGCGGCGATCATATGCCGGCGGACATCCACCGGTAAACCCTGAATGTACCTCTTGATCTTCCAAGAAAGAGGCGTCACCTGATCCGGCACCAACCGTGCCATCTCGTTGAACTTGGTAGTGTATTGCTGGTGTGTCATGGATCCCGCCTCCAGCTGCAGGAACTCCCTCTCAATCTTATCCATTTCTCTATGAGGACAAAACTCCTCGATCACCATCTTCTTCAGTTCGGGCCACCTCATTCTCCCGATCGCCCGATTACCCTCTGCTTGGACAATGTTGTCCCACCAGCATAATGCCGAGTCCACAAAGGAGTGGGTGGCAAACTTTACCTTCTGATCTTCTCGGCACTCGCTTATGTCGAGAACAGCCTCCATTTCTCTCACCCATCGGTGAGCAGCAGCGGCATTGCCATTACCGTCAAAAGTAGGGGGCTTGCATCTCATAAACACCCCGTAGTTACAGCCTCGTGCCACCTCCCGCACAGGCTCCTCTTCCTCTTCCTCCTCATTATCGGAGAAAATAGTTTCAGGCTCCGGTTGTTCCCCCGAGGCCCTGTTTCTCTCCTTCCTTTCCCCTTCCTTCACAGCCTTGATGACTTCGGTCACCACAGACGGTAAGATCGTCTGCATGACCTGATGCACTTCCTCGACAACAGCCTCTTTTACTGAGGCCCTTAAGTTCGCGCTCTCATCCCCAGCTTCTGGATGAGGAGTCTCAGGTTCTGCAGGAACCTCTTTCTCAGCTCTAGGCCTTCCTCTCTTAGAGCGTGGTTCAGCAACAGGGCCATCACGGCCTCCACCCCTAGAAGCTCTAGAAGATCTACCACCAGCCATCCCCTATCACACTGAAAGATTCAAACACCAACACGGTCATTCAAGGAAACAACTCAGTTTATGTCAAGTATAGTAAGTCCCTAATTACAGTGGCCAGTTGTGATTAGCCACTTACTGTACTCTTCATACCCCAAGTATTACCTGTCCTGACTACATCAGTATTCAAACCTACATACAACACATAACATATACCATGCGCACATAAACCGGTCAACTTTAAGAAATTACCTGATGGCACGCAGCTACTCAGTTTGGCATCCCATTCCCTTTCCGTCCCATTCTCAGTTTAAGTTAAGGTTTATTTTGAAAATTTACCCATTTCACTTAAACTTTGGCTCTGATACCAACTTGTAAGACCCCGATCCCGGGACGCCTACAGTTGGTCACTCATCGCTCATAAAACATATAATTTCAGTTACATTAGGAAAACATTGCAGCGGAAACATTCAAAAATAACATCACATTTCATTATAAATACTTTTGCCAAATAATACATCATTATCCGGTTACAAAATTCATGTTTGCATTACATCACAAAAGCTATATAATTGGATGCCATCCCAAAAGAGCTGAGTAGCCTTGCCGTGCCATCCTCAGCAATCATTTACCTGCCAACTGGAAAATGCAATAAAAGTCAGCGTTGCTGAGTGAGTTCTAGTTTTAATAATAAAATATACTGTACTTTCATATAAAACCATTCGTTGCTGTGACATGATCACACATCATACGTACGCATAGATAATATCATTATTATCTTCTTCATTCATTCATTCGTTCCTTTTAACTTACTTGCGCATCGGACATCATCCATACCAATACCATATGCTACACCCCAATTAGTCACAGCTACCGGGCCGAAGTCAATAAATGAACAGCTAAACGTATGCCACGGTACTGGGGTTAACCAATCAGTCTTAGCTACTGGGCCGAAGTCAATAAATGAACAGCTAAACGTATGCCACAGTACTAATGATAACCGACGGTCATAGCCACTGGGCCGAAGTCAATAAATGAACAGCTAAACGTATGCCACAGTACTAAGGGTAAGCGGTAGAGGTTCCACATAATGGTCAATCACAAAGAAGGACCCGTTACCCGATGCATGCAAGACGTGTCATCTCTTTCCACTTTACGTTACATAATACTTCATTTCATTCGTCATAATACGTAAAGCCATAAGAAAGGTAATCATACATCATAACAAGGAACATATCAAACATATTCATCAACATCATACAGGGCAACGTCATACATTCATAATATGCATAAACATGCAACATCATCATCATCATCATGCCCTATATGCACTCTAAGGCCATAACCATACTCTTACATGCTTTTACGGTTGCCTTACGTCCAAACTTACATCTGCACCTTTCCCCGAAGGCCAGAAGTCAAACTACACCTTCATTCGAGTGCAACAGCCCTATTCGGGCGTATGGACACTCTTCAGTCACATGGCCTCCATGCGACTGAACATCATGCGACTGGACCCATGCGGATGGTCATCTATGCGAATGAACATCCAATCGTGCGTATGGACCTTGTGCGAATGGGACTACTGCGAATGGGCACCTATGCGACTAAACTCATGCGAATGGACTCATACGACTAAGCATCTATGCGACTGAACCCTCAGTCGCACATCCCTCATGCGACTAGACTCCCAGTCGTGCGACTGAGTCCCAATCGTGCGAATGACCTTCAATCGCCCTCATTCGGCCGTATGGCCTTCATTCGGTCGCCTAGCCCTAGCTGATGCAGAATGGAGTTCATCCCGAACCCAATCTGCCATTTTCGGCCTCCAAGCTCATCCAAACCCATTCTAAGCCTAAATTAACCCTTCTGGACCTTAGGAATGCATACCATGACACCATACAAGCACACACAAGCCCGAAAACATACACTAAACGCATCATACACATCACACCCAAATGGGTCAAACATACACACACATAAAAACGGGTTTTAGAC